>JADBJO010013797.1:15000-22500 GCA_016801955.1 Conus betulinus
CTCCGTCATTGACCTTCACCCTTCCCAGAACCGGAAGCCAGTATCGCCAGAGTTTCCGCTCTACAAGCCTGGCCAGCCCTACCGCCACAGTCACGCCTTAAATCATCCCGAAGAGATCACACCCGTAAGCAGCAACCACACTGGCTGAAGAACAGGCTGGACATGCTCCCAAGGGCACCACAGACAATGTCATCAAGGGCACAACAGACAGTGTCATCAAGGGTGCCACAGACAATGTCATCAAGGGCACCACAGACAATGTCATCAAGGGCACCACAGACAATGTCATCAAGGGCACCACAGACAGTGTCATCAAGGGCACCACAGACAGTGTCATCAAGGGCACCACAGACAGTGTCATCAAGGGCACCACAGACAATGTCATCAAGGACACCACAGACAGTCTCATCAAGGACATCACAGACAGTGTCATCAAGGGCACAACAGACAGTGTCATCAAGGGCACCACAGACTATGTCATCAAGGGCACCACAGACAGTGTCATCAAAGGCACCACAGACAATGCCACCACTGTCCAGACTAGACCCTGCAGGGAAGGACAAGACCATCTCCATCAAACAGAGGGTCAGGTTCAGGTTGTGCATGCACTGGTGGAGTTCGTCTCACCGGACGCCATCGTCACCTGGACCCTCACAGCAGATCCAGAGAGAAGAACTCGCCGGTGGACAACTGACTCTTTCGAATGTGTTCAAAGCTTCGGGAATTTTTCCCTGTATGCCATGGGGAGGGGGGGGGGGGGGGGGGGGGTTGGGGGTAGGGGGGTAGGGATGGGGGTGGGGGTGGGGAGTGAGGGTATAAAGAAGACCCCGTTTTGTGCCTATTGCGCAAAGGCCACCCCTTTTGCATACGCTCGTTTCTCTTGAAAGGCGAAGAAGCTCCGTGGTGCGTTCCCTGCGATGTATCACTCACTGTCAAACTCGGTTCATACACACTGCTGGCGCTTATGTAATGTCAGACACAAACACTACACAGCAGACTCCGTGAAAATCTTGTTCAGAGATTCCTCCCTCTACCCCACCCCCACCCCCTCCCTGTTGTGATTGTGAAGTTCCTGAGAGAGCGGAAGAGAGAGAGAGAGAGAGAGAGAGAGAGAGAGAGAGAGAGAGAGAGAGAGAGAGAGAGAGAGAGATTTATCTATCATCTGATCTAAGATTTGACAGAAGAAAGTTTTTGAAGAATTTCCAGCATTTGTTTATAATAAAAAAAAAAAAAAAAAAAAACCCCTACTTTCAGATATGCGAATTTTAGTGTTTTTTTTTTTTTTTTTTTTGCCAAACACATCCATAAAAATGACAACGACGAGGTTACAGCCAAAATATGGCCCTCTGCGGTCAGCTGCGCTCTAAACACGAATGAACTGAACTGGAAGGACCAACCCAAGCCACGGAACTGAAGTGTCAGGCGAGATACTACAGAACAGATACACTGATCCTGTCACCCACGAACAAGGGCATCAGACCCTCAAACAGCACATGGGGCACTGTGAGGATCTGCTGATCAGAGTCATGTGGGTTTTTTCTGCCCGACCGGCTCCTACCCAGAGTTGAGTTTGCTGCGGACTCAGTTGGGAAGACTGGGACCACATAGTCGAGTTTCATCCACTTAATGGATGCGTTTCTGAGAGTGTTGCTCCAATTTCCTGACCAACACTGCAGGTGCCTGTATCTCTCGGGCCTGGTGACGCCGGGATATATTATGAAAGGAAGCGTAGAGTACAGCCCTGTCATGTAGTCTCAGACCGAAATGGAAATCCGTAGCATCATCTTAATCATCCTCATTCTCATCGATCAGCATAAAAAAAAATATGTCTCAAGTTCTGTGGCCCTTCATGCTCTGCTCTCATGGTGACCTCAGTTTTCGATGTCCTCTCCACGTCTGTGGCCTTGGTTTGGTTCCGTCGGGGTCACCGGTATCGGCGGGTCCATGGGGGCTGTCGTTGGACGGACGTGGTGGCGCCCTCCGGAGGGAGAGCTCACTCACGCCGGCTCCGCGACTAAGCAATTATTGTCGTCAGTAGGGGGCTTAGTAGGTGGTGTCCTGCGTATGTTAGATCAGAACAGGCGCCACTGAACACCACCAAAGTGACTTGGCGGCAGTGCAGTGTCTCCTCCGGTGGGTTGCCTCTTGACGACTTGACATTGACTGCTCCCTCAGCAGCAAAAAAAAAAAAAAAAAAAAAAAAAAAAAAAACAGCAGAGAACTTAATGAATGTTGGGACAGCAGTTAAAAAAAAAAAAAAAAAAAAAAAAAAAAAAAAAAAAAAAGAGAAACCGTAGGAACTTAATGAACTGTTTATCAGTGGGTACCCTGTGAAACTCTCCGTTAAGAGCAGAAAGAGTTATGAGAAAAAGAAGAAGAGAAGAAAGAAGAAGAAAGAAGAAAAAAGAAGAAGAAGAAGAAAGAAAAAGCAGAAGAAGAAGGAAGAAGAAGACGAAAGAAGAAGAGGAAAGAAAAGAAGAAAGAGGAGGAAGGAGGAAGAAGAGGAGGAGGAGGAGAATGGCGGAGGAGGAGAGAAGAAGAAGAAGAAAGCAAGGAGGAGGAGGAGGAGAAGGAGGAGGAGTATGAGGAGGAGAGGAGGAGGAGAAGAAGAGAGAAGAAGAAGAAGAAGAAGATGAATATGATGATGATGATGATGATGATGGTGATGATGACGATGATGATGATATTAAAAAAAGTATCTTGTTTTGAGGTGTATGTGTGTGTTGTAATATTTAAGTTGTAATACACTAGATTCGTAACGGAAGCCACGAAAAATGACTCAATTAAGCTGAAACGTAATCCCTGTAAAATAAAGAACCATTATCATCGTCAGCTGACATTTGAGAGAGAGAGAGAGAGAGAGAGAGACGAGAGAGAGAGAGAGGAGAGAGAGAGAGAGAGAGAGAGAGAGAGAGAATTTCTTTCCTCCTTTCACTCTCTCTCTCTCTCTCTCTCTCTCTCTCTCTTATGTCACTTACAGAAACAACAGGCGTACCCCAGACTTATAAGCCTTTCTTTTCTTTAAAAAAAAAAAATTGGGAAAAATGCTTGTCGTCTGCTGCTTGTCACCGTGGCTCTCTAAGAACCCACCTGCATTGCAGGTAACGACGACAGGTGCTGCCGAAGTGGTAGGAGCCAACCGTCGTCTGCGGGCAGGATGTGTGTGGTGCCTGCAAGGAGCAGGTTTCGGAAGGCTTCAACACGCAGCGGTTCTTGTCTGCGTCGTACTCTTGTGTCTCCGGACAACGCATCAGCGTCGCCTGCACACACACACACACACACACAGAGAGAGAGAGAGAGAGAGAGAGAGACAGACAGACAGAGAGACAGACAGACAGACAGACAGAGAGAGAGAGGGGGGGAGATAGTGAGAGAAAAGGGGAGGGAGGGAGAGAGAGGGAGCGAGGGAGGGTAAAAGGGAGGGAGGGAGGGAGGGGGAGGGAGAGAGAGAAGGGGAGAGAAAGAGGGGGAGGGAGGGAGAGAGGGAGGGAGAGAGAGAGAGGAGGGAGGAGGGAGGGAGGGAGGGAGGGAGGGAGAGAGGGAGAGAGTGAGGGAGGGAGGGAGGGACGGAGGGAGGGACGGAGGGGAGGGAGAGAGAAAGAGGGGGCGAGAGAGAGTAGGAGAGAGGGGGAGAGAGAGTGGGAGAGAGAGCAGAGAGGGGGAGGCAGGGAAAGGAGAAAGAGAGGGAGAGGGAGAGAGAGAGAGAGAGAGGGGAGAGAGGAGAGAGGGGAAAGGGGAGAGAGGAGGGAGAGAAAGGGGGGGGGGGAGAGGGGGTATAGAGGAGGGAAGAAGAAGAAGATGAAGAAGAAGAAGAAGAAGAAGAAGAAGAGAGAGAGAGAGAGAGGAGGAGAGAGAGAGTGGAGAGAGAGAGAGAGAGAGAGAGAGAGAGAGAGAGAGAGGCATGAACAAATAGCTCAGAACGTTGATAGCTACATCTTGGTTTGTATTTTTTCAGGAAAGAGAACCACCACAGACACAAAAAAGAATTAGATGGTATTATAGTGTCACCAACAGCAGCAACGAGAATCAGTCACAAGAGGAAGAGATGTATATATCAATTTCAAGCAGAGCCTACCAACACACAACATCGATTTCAGCACCCTTTTAACACACACACACCACACACACACACACACACACACACAACACACACACACACACTGCCTGATTTTCACAGCTGATGTGGTAGCATCCCCTCTTTTCCCCCTTTCACCTCTCTACATGTTATACACCATTAATTTTCGATCCTCCTCCAATGCCAGTGATGGCAGAAGGGATGCTGGAGAGGCCGGAAGACAGGCTTAGTTCATTCACAGACTGCCGAGAGTAGAAGTCGCCAAGATTCTTTGCCCTCCAGGATTATCTGTCCATCCTTCAGGGTGCTTTGCTGAGTGGATATTCCGGAACCCAAGAACTCTGGAAGGACCAGCGGCTGCGTTGACTGGCAACCGTTGATTGAAAATAATGATGATAATAATAACCACTACATAGCAGCCACAGAAGAAGAAGAAGCTGGGCAAAATGAACGAATCTTTTAAGCAATTTTGAAAGTCGCGCATGCATCGAATTTCAAAACCCACGGCGTTGAGTGTAATGACTGTTGTAATCAAAGCCACGGGGTTGAGTGTGGTGACTGTTGTAATCAAACCCACAGCGTTGAGTGTAGTGACTGTCGTAATTAAAGCCACGGCGTTGAGTGTAGTGACTGCTGTAATCAGTACGTGACGTCTAGTCAAGGCTACACTATACTCCTTTGGTTACAGCTCTAGTTCAAGGACGCCCTCCTCTTCCTTCTCTTCAAAGGACAAGCACTGCAATCACCCGTTATCGACATTTGGGGACTTCCATCTGAGCCAGCAATCACTGGGGGTAATTCGATGCATGCGCGACTTTCAAAAATTGCTTAAAGATGGGGGGAATGGGGGGGGGGGGGAGAAACCAACCAATGTCAAGACTTTCCTCTGCAGCATAACTGAAGAAAACCGGGACTCTGACAGCGTGGGGAATGTACAAGGTTCGAGTCTCCCATCAACAGTAGCAGGTCTAGATCTTCTCTCTGTACGCCGTGGTCTACACGGTCAGTCCGGCCCTTGAGATGACCAGTGCCGTTTTCTCCAGCTCTTGTAGACTGCCGTAGAGCTTCGTCATCGGAGCTGTCTCTGTTGGCCACACCTGTCTCCTAGGCTGTTCATGTAGTGGCCATTTCTGGAGCACACGCTCCGCTGTCTGTTCTTCCTGCCCCACAAGGACAGACTGGACAAGGCACCACCTTGAGCTTTCGGCACAAGTGACCGTTAAGTCTGTTGTGCCCGGTGCGGAGCCTCACCAGGGACACTTTGTCACTCTCTGGACGACACGTGATCATCATCCTTGGTTGTCCTCGGCGCTGTTGTAATCCGGATGATGCTACCCATCTGAGTGTTCGAGAAAGAAGACTGTCAACAGACGGAAGCCAGAACCAGTACCAGTTGCTGTGGCGAAGTGGTTAGCGTCACGGACTCCCAGCTGGGTGGTCGTAGGGTTTGATTCCCATCAGATCCAAGTGGGATTTTTCTGCCCCGAGCGGCTCCTACCCAGAGTTGAGTTTGGTACTGCTTCCAAGGGGAAGGCTGGGACCACACAGTCGAGTTTCATCCACTTAATGGATGCGTCTCTGGTTGTTGCTTGCGTTTCCCGACCAACAACTGCGTCAAACTATGTGCTGATCGTGTCCCAAATGAACAAGTACATCAAACAATGTACTGGTCCTATCCCCAATGACCAAGTGCATCAAACAATGTGTTGACCGTATCCCCAATGACCAAGTGCATCAAACAATGTACTGGTCCTATCCCCAATGACCAAGTGCATCAAACAATGTGTTGATCGTATCCCCAATGACCAAGTGCATCCAACAATGTGTTGATCGTATCCCCAATGACCAAGTGCATCAAACAATGTGTTGATCGTATCCCCAATGACCAAGTGCATCAAACAATGTGTTGATCGTATCCCCAATGACCAAGTGCATCAAACAATGTGTTGATCGTATCCCCAATGACCAAGTGCATCAAACAATGTACTGGTCCTATCCCCAATGACCAAGTGCATCAAACAATGTACTGATCCTATCCCCAATGAACAAGTGCATCAAACAATGTACTGCTCCTATCCCCAATGACCAAGTGCATCAAACTGTGTGCTGATCGTATGCCAAATGAACAAGTGCATCAAACAATGTACTTGTCCTATCCCCAATGACCAAGTGCATCAAACAATGTACTGGTCCTATCCCCAATGACCAAGTGCATCAAACAATGTGTTGATCGTATCCTCAATGAACAAGTGCATCAAACAATGCACTGGTCCTATCACCGATGAACAAGTCAAACAATGAAGCCACCTGTCGGACCATACAAAGATCCACAAAGTCCTTCGAATGAGATCATCACCCGCGGTTCTGTGTGTGAACGCACGAGTAACATCTTGCACACACGTAAAATCCCATCACCAACTTTGGGAAGAGAAGGGTGGTTTGACCGTTGGTATGGATGACACGTTACACATAGCATGCACCCTGCATGAGAAATTGAAGGAATGAAGGAAGGAAATCGAATCAATGATATTGACTGAAGGACACGGGAAAACGACGACTGAATGAAGGGCCGGCAGGCATCCCTTCTGTGGGCCTGACCCGGGTAGGCAACCTGTCATATAAACAACAGTACGGAATGTACAGCGCTTAGAACTTGGTCTCTAGCCGAGGGTAAGTGCCGCATAAGTACTCTTGGTGATAAATAATGATAATACTTACATCGGTTAAGAAAAAAAAAGGAACTGCATCAGTACGCCTATGTAACAAGATCCATTGTCATGCTCAAACAATCCTGCAGGGAACTGATGCGTGCGGAGGGGGGTTACGGGGTGGGGGGGGGGGGGGGGGGAGTGGAAGACAGGAGGGAAGACCGAAAAAAAAACAACAAGAAAGAAAGCAAAACAAACCCAAAGGACTGAATGAATTATTAGAACAGACAGAAGGAAATCTCTGGCAAAGATCTAAAGCCCAGGCAGCCACACAACGGCAGAACTGGAGGTACTTAGTGACATACTGCTCAGTGCCATACCGCGATGATTCCCCCAGCAAGGGTCATGGGAGAAAGAAAACAAGATGCAAAGCATATAAACGTACTCCCAGTACAGTGAGAAAGAGGGGAGACAAATTCCAGTTAGTGGAAGAAACAAAACTCGACAGTGCGGTGGTTATTTCCCTTATCGGACTTGAGTTTTAAAATCACCCATTTATAGCCGTTACTGACCGCTATTCTGGTAAAATAAAACATCGGGCATCATCTGTGATCCATAATGAACAAACCTACAAATTTTCAGAAAGATCGGCCTAGAAGTTTTGTCTGGAGCAACACATTTTGACACACACACACACACACACACACACACACACACACACACACACACACACACACAGAGTATTTCTTCGTTCCCATTGTAGAGTACCCCCCCCCC
>JADBJO010013797.1:27500-50832 GCA_016801955.1 Conus betulinus
AGACTCCTGTAGGATTCTGCAAAGGCCATCCTATTTCACCACACCACCACATGGGATTCGTGGCTCTGCTTTCGATTGTTGGCTTGCCTCTGACAAACAGCAGAGACCCACACTGCCCGTGCCTCTGCCCGCCCAAAAGCCACACTGTGACTCAGGCGTCAAGATACAAGAGTCTGCTGGGATGACTTTGGAGAGCATTTTCCCTGCGAAATGCAAGAGGGAGGGAGATCCCACAGTGACTGTCACCAGATGTGTGTGTTTCACACAATGGAGGCATCCTTGAAGTTTTGTGGAAACTTTTCTGTTCTTTCAGATGATCTGGAACGAGGGGCGCTGGTATTTTAAAGAGAACGTCTTCTAATAACTGTAATGTCCAAACAAATAGCATCAGCTTCAGATACCTTACCAACTCTGCTTCAGTACTCGGTCAATTTTGCCTCAGAAGGGAGGTCTCCTAAAAGTTCCTTTACTGCAAGTAGTGTTAGTGCTGTAACCCCCTCTTCCCATACAGATGACATCGGAATGTGCTGAACTGTTGCAGCCAGCGTGCACGTACGTCTTTCTTCTTTGTCAGCAGTGTAGACCAGTTGGAACAAACGATGGCTTTGAACCAGATGCCTTAGCTCCGTAGGCAATACGACGGTTATCGGGGAACATTTTATGCCATTGGCAGCTTGTCAATCTTCAGCTTTATTTTCCCATTACTGGTTTAACTGCCTGAGCCTGGTCTTGTTTCTTCGTGCAGGTCCCGTCACTGAGATGGTCGCTGTGGATCTCGTGAAACTTGCCGGCGAGTTGGTGAATCTCCTGGTGGGTTTCATCGAACCAATCCCTGTGACAAACTGGTGTTTTTTTTTCTTTGCAGTCATGAAAACATGGGCTGGTACACCCATGGGAACGCTTCCATGGAGGGTCTGTTGCGTCACAGTCAGTGGCCATTAAACAATGGCGTCTCCACCTTCCGTCTTAGTGGAACGCCCTGTGCGTGCCTGCACCCTATGTGAACACAGCGCAGGCTTCTAAGGGTGGAGCAGGATAGCTCCCAGCTGCTTTGTTCGGCAGTTGAGGACAGTACTTCTCTGGGTCCTACCGCCGTACCTTCGGGTGTATCTTTTTTTCTTCTAGAAGTAACAGTTGTGCTGTTGTTGAAGTAGAAGGAGGACGAGGAAGGAAGAGGATGAGGGGCAGCAGCAGCAGCAGTCTTAGTAGCATTATCAGCAGCAACAGCAGTAGTAGAAGTAGTAATAACAACAGAAACAGCTCCAGCAGTAAAATAACAGCAGTACTGGTGCAAGTAACAACAGCAGTAGTTCCAGCAGCAGCACAGCACCCGGTAACAGCATCATTGGTTGTGGTCGTAGCTCTGGTAAGTACCAGTAATAGTGTCAGCAGCAGCAACAGCAAAAAATAGCGCTGCTCACAGAAGCAGCGGCAGCAGCAACAACAGCAGCAGTTGTAGTAAAAGTAATAAAGTGATTGTGAGAGCGGCGATATCTACCTCTATCTCTGCAAGGGGAGATAATCGGTAGACAGAAAAAAGCGTTTTGAATCTTTCATTGAACTTTCCGCTGATAGATTATGTTGTCCTATGGGAGGAAGGGTGGGGGTTGGGGGGAATGTGGATATTGCCGAACAAGCAGCAGAATAGTGAAATCCTCCCTTTTTGATTCCCTCTCGCCCCCTCTTCCCCACACCCTACTCCCCCACCCATGGAGACATCCACTCACCACAGCAGGGTTCACGTCTGCAAGGTGTACTTTCACTGGGGGTACCAGGGCACTGTCTGCCACACCTGTTGTTGACATTGGTCACACACACACACACACACACACATATATATATATATATATATATAATAAACAACTAATAAATTTCAAGGATAAGTACCGAGCACCATTCCAGCAACTTACAGCGCAGCTAGGTGTTAAAATGGCTGCAAGAAATATTTAAATATAAACAAAGCTTGCTCTTATGTTCTAGATTGAAGAAAAAGGGGGGGGAGATAAGCATACATATCTGCAGTGGTAGATGATTCTGCCTAACAGTATGTGCCTCAGGGCGGGTGAATGGGGAATAATAATGCTTTTCAAAATGAGCCTTCAGCAAGCTTATAGTCTCCAAGGGGGAGACAAGCTCCAATGTGGAGGAAACTCACTAACATATAACTCCTGGTCAGATACCGGTAATCCTGGTCAGATACCGGTAATTCGAAACCTGATTGTTTCTTCTCAGTGACCGCGGAAAGTGGTAACTTGACTCCTCTGCCTCTTCAGTTTCAAGAAGAATGCTATCCCAGAAAAAGGCTGGTGTGCAAACACTGTAGTATGTTTGTTGAGTTAAAAAAGGCGTCACCTAAGAAGCAAAATAAAAATCATGAAAGAGCAAAACAACCTACATTTTCTTGTGAAAAGTAAAAAAAAGTATAAAAAGATAACCTCTTAAGTCATAAGTGCTGAGGGGACAGTTCTTGGAATGAATCCACAAGGGACTAAATTACAATAAAATCATAAATTCCAAGGATAAGTACCGAGCACCTTTTCACAAGAAAATGTAGCTTGTTTTGCTCTTTCATGATTTTTCTATTGCTTCCTAGGTGGCGTCTTTGGTTGAGTTTTTTGAAAACTCACAAACAAATACAAAACTAACACCAACAGTAACACACGGTAAACACACATATGCATACATTTACATGCACGCACTTAGACACTCATTCACATACCCATGTATGTACATAGAAATACATGCTCACATTCGTGCCCGTTCACACGTACAGACAGACAGACAGACAGACAGACAGACAGACAGACAGACAGACACACACACACACACACACACACACACACACACACACACGCACGCACACACACACACAACACACACACACACACACACACTCAGCCTTTCCATTGACCAAACCTTCTCTCCCTCTCTCTCATCTGTCTCTCTATCTGTCTGTCTCTCTTTCTCTCTCTCTCTCACACACAGACACACAGACACACACACATACACAAACACACACTCACACAAACAGACAGACAGACAGACAGACAGACAGACACAAACACACACACACACACACACACACACACCACACACACACACACAAACACACAGGTCACCACACCTTTCCACCCACCAAGTGCACTCACCAGTTTGGAGCGGGGCTATCACACCTTCGTGACCTGGTCCTGACCCCACCTGGTCCGCACGTGACAGAGCATTCCGACCATGGGTCCCAGTCTCCCCACACTCCGTCCACTGTGGGACAGCAAAGAGTCCACCAATCCATCAATCCATCCATTCCTTGAGCGGGTCAATTCATCCATCCATCAATCCATCCATCCATCAATCAGTCCAGTCTCCTCGCAAACGCGGGCAACAGTAGACAGCAATTCACTCACTCATTCTCTCCATTAATAAGTCAGTCAATTCATCATTTGACCAGTCAGTCTTCTGATTCTGTCTGTCTGTTTGTCTGTCTGACTGTTCGTCTGTCTGTCGGTCTGTCTCTCTTCTTCATATCTTCTCTCTCTCTCTCTCTCCCCCTCCCTCCTCTCTCTCCCCCCCCCCCCCGCCTCTCTCTTTCTCTCTGTCTTTTTCTCCATGCCCTGCCTCTCTCTACTTCAGCCCCACTCCTATCCCCCTCTCCCCCCCTCGACTGTCTCTTTCCCTCTTTCCCATATCTCGCCCTTTCGTTCTCTTTCCCTCTTTGTCTAAACTCTTACTTGGAAACAAGAGTTAGGATCGTTAAGGTGGGCCTTACGGAGTCTGTGTTTCTCATTGAGCAATGGTTGGATACGATCATTATTGTCATCGAACCAGTCCTGATGCTTTCGTGTGATAGGACAATGTGGTAATAGTACGAATATAAAAAGCAACAACAGCAGCAGTAGTAGTAGTCGTAGTCGTTGCAGTAGTAGTATGTAGTAGTAGAAGAAGCCGCCATCAGCAGCCAGGAGTATTAGCAGCAGCAGTCGTGGTGGTAGTAATAATAGTAAAAGCAGTAGCAGTTGTTGCTGTTGTTATGGTAGGAGGAGGACGGTGGAGGAGGAGGAGGGACAGCAGCAGCGGCAGTATTAGTAGCACCACCAGCAGTAACAGCAGTAGCAGAAGAAGTAATAGCAGCGGAAACAGCTCCAGCAGAAAAGTCATATCAGCATCATTGCTTGTGGTCATAGCAGTGGCAGCAGCAACAGCAGCAGCCAGCAGCAGCAGCAGCAGCGGCAAAAGTTGTGTTATCATTAGAAGCTATAGCAGCAGCAACAACGGCAGCAGTTATAAAAGTAGTACCAATAATAGTGAGAGTGGTGATATCCACATTTATCCTGGTTAAGGAAGATAATCAGCAGACAGATAGAAGTTATGAATTTTTCCTGGAACTTCTTGCCATTGATAGATTATCTTCTCTTCCAGGGGTACATGTGGATACTGCCAAACAAGTAGAAGTAGTATAGTATAAGTAAAAGCTTCCCATTTTGATTCCCTCCCCCCCCCCCACCATCTCCACCTCAGCCATGATCCCAACCATGGATGCAGCCACTCACCACAGCAGGGTACATAGGTGCAGGCCGCAGATTGACTGGGGGGTCCAGGGCATTTTCTGCCACACCTGTTGTTGACATTGGTCACAGACATTCAGACAAAACACCACACACGAGCGCACACATATGTACATAAAGGGAAGGCAAAATACGTTTGCACACACATACACAAAGTACATACACCACATTCACACACACACACACAAACCACACACACACCCACACACACACACACACACACACACACACACATACACACACACACACACACGTACACAAACTGACACACACAGTAACACACGGTATACATAAGCATACATATACATTCACAAATGCACGCTTTCATACACTCATTCACATACACATGTATGTATATAGACATTTATCCTCGTATTCATGCACGTACAGACACACAAACACACACACACACACACACACACACACACACAACACACACACACACACACTTACACACACACGCACTTACACACACACACCCACACCCACCACACACACACACACACACACACACGCACACGCACACACAACACACAGACACATACACACACACATGCTTCTGCCTTTTCCATGTACCTAAACTCTCTTTGTCTCTCTCTCTCTCATCCTCCTTCCTCTCTCTCTCTCTTTCTCATGAACATACACAGACACTGACACACAGACACACAACATACACTCTCTCTTACTCCTCTTTCTATCTCTCTGTCTGTCTGTCTGTCTGTCTGTCTGTCTCTCTCTCTCTCTCTCTCTCTCTCTCTCTCTCACCACAACACACACACACACACACACACACACACACACACACACACACACACACACATGAATGCAAGGTGAGGAACACTCAGAGTGTGTATAGAAAGGCATTGTGATTTGCCTGAAAATTTTAAGTCATTGGTTTTATTGAGGAAGGTTCAATAAACCGAAAAGTTTAACTGTTACTATCTGGGTGTTGGGCAGCTTTTTTCATTCTACACACACACACACACAACACACACACACACACACACACACACACACACACACACACACACACACACACACACACACACACACACGGTCACCACACCTTTCCACCCACCAAGTGCACTCACCAATTTGGAGCGGGGCTATCACACCTTCGTGACCTGGTCCTGACCCCACCTGGTCCGCACGTGACAGAGCATTCCGACCATGGGTCCCAGTCTCCCCACACTCCATCCACTGTGGACAGCAAAGAGTCCACCAATCCATCAATCCGTCCATTGCTTGAGCAGTCCACTCATCCATCCATCAATCCATCTATCCATGAAGTACTCCAGTCTCCTCGAAGCGTGTCCACTGTATGTAGACCACAGTTCACTCACTCACACACTCTCTCAAATAATCAGTCAGTAATTAGATCATTTGATCAGTCAGTCTTCTCTCTCTCTCTCTCTCTCTCTCTCTCTACTTCTCCCCCTCTCCTATCCCCCCCTCCCACCACAACGGTCTCTTTCCTTCTTTCTCCTGTCTCACTCTTGCGTTCTTTTTCACCCTTTGTCTATGTATGCTTTCTCCCCCTCCTCCTCCCCATTACTATCACGTCCATCCTCTGCCTTTCCCAGTAAAAAAAGTTTCTCTGTTGTTCATTAAACGCTTAGATATTTCTGCTAAAAACAGAGGTGGCATTAGAGGCGTGTACTTCTGCTGGGATGGTTGCAGCACCGGGTGCTTTACCAAAGGACATGAGCTTCACAGCTTTCTCCTCTTCAGTTTCGGTTGGAAGGTCATCAAGGGTGTAATCAATCGGGACTTGAGGCAGTTTTTCCAATCACTTTGTCATTAATCATAGATGGGCGGTTGGGGACAGTATTAAAGTGTTTGGCCCAGCGCTTGCCACTGTCCGTAATCAGTCTATCCCATCAGCACTGAGGAGAAGGGACGATCCTGAAAATGTGCGACCATAGATAGCTGTAAGCGCACTGTGAAAGTTCTTCATGTCATTGCAGTCGGCAAAAAGACTGGATCTCCCCATTCTTCCCATGCAGCCAAGCATCCTGCATTTTCCAAAGCTCAGATTGTGCAGTCAGTCTTTTTGGCTGCGTTGAAGGCAACTTGCTTGGATACTCAGCTAGGACCATTAAGGTGGGCCTCATGGAGTCTGAGTTTCTCACTGAGCAATGACTGGATACGATCATTGTTGTCATCGAACCAGTCCTGATGCTTTCGTACGATAGGGCCTAGTGGTAATAGTACCAGTTCGAAAAGCAGCAACAGCAGCAGCAGTAGTAATAGTAGTTAGCGGTACAGGCAGTAGTAGTAGCAGTAGTAGTAGTTAGCAGTAGAAGTAATAGTAGTAGTAGTAGTAGTAGTAGTAGTAAAGTAGTAGTAATGGCACTGATGCAAAGTGTTGATGGTGCTGCTGGCAGTTGCAGTAGTGGTAGTAGTAGTACCAGTTGTTGATGTTGTTGTGGTAGAAAGGGGATAAGGAGAAAGAGTAAGAGAAGGAGGAGCAGCAGCAGTATTAGTAGCACTACCACCAGCAACAGCAATAGTAGTAGAGGTAGTAGTAGTAGTGGCAGTAGTAGTAGTAGTAGCAGCAGTAGTAGTAGTAGTAGCAGTAGTAGCAGCAGTAGCAGCAGCAGGTCCAGTCAAAGCTTCCCATTTTGACTCCCTTCTCCACACACCCCCCTCCTCCCCCACCGCTAGCCACGCTCCCACAGCGGAGACATCCACTCACCACAGCAGGGCTCGCGGCTGCAGGGCGTAGTTTCATTGGGGGTACCAGGGCATTTTCTACCACACCTGTTGTTGACATTGGTCTCACACACACACACACACACACACACACACACACACACACACACACACACACACACACACACACACACACACATGTACATGCACACACACATACACACAGACACACAAACATGCATCCATGCACACATGTATGCATGCACATGCTCACACACACACACACACACACACACACACACACACACACACACACACACACACACACACACACACACACATTCATATTTATACATAGAGCGAAGGCAAATACTCAGAAAAACAGAAAAAAATGAAAGTACAACAAGAACACAAAAACAATACACAATAAAAACAATAACGCAATGAAATCATCACACAAACAATGAAAAACACTAAAACAGAATTAAGAAAAAAAACAGGAAATGAAACCCTGGAATATAAAAGAAACAAACAAAAATGGAAACAAAAAGAAAGGAGAAGGAAGCAAAAAACAGGAGACAGACGTGAAAGTGAGAAAGGAACGATCTACCCTCGTAGCTGTCAGCTAGAGCGAGAGAGAGCGGCAAACAAACAAAACACAGAAAACAAAAAACCACACACAGCAACAAATGAAAAACAAAAGAGAACAAATCAGCAAAAGAAAGCAAGAACGCAACGAGACTGGAGGGCGTGGTTTACTTTTCCTGTCGCTGCGGGCAAAACACAAAACACAAACAAAAACACAAAAAACAAAAAACGATAATGAAAACACGGCACCGCCCCCGACACAAAAAAAAAAAAAGAACAAACAACAAACAAAAAGAAAACACAAACACTAACAAAAACACGCAGGCAAAAAAAAAATGCAACGCATAGCAAACAAAAAAAAACAAAGAAATCATATCACACAACAAGCAGAACACAAAAGAGCCGACAAAAAAAAAACAAAAAAAAAAAAAACACACAAAAAAACAAAACAAAAAGAAAGAACCACCAGCACAGACCGCAAAGAAAGCGCGTAAAAAAAAGAAGCAAAAAAAAAGTAAACAGAAACACAGAACAAATTTACACAAAATATTCAAAAAACTGAACACGTTACTTGAAAGACGTAGTACCAGACAGACAGACACCACCAACCCCTCATTCCCACAAAACACATCCCCTCCTCCACCACCCCTACCCCACCCCTCCCCACACCCCCCCACCCACCCCCCCCCTTCCCCCTATTTCCTCCACTTTTTTTTCCATCTTGTATTCCGGACTTCGTTCCTCACTTCTTCCCACTTTTCTTTTCCCTCATATCTCCCCCCCCCACCCTTACCCTCCTCCCCCTTTCACTACCTCCCCCCACCTCTCCTTTCCTCCCCCTTTTTCTCCTCTTTCACTTCCACCCATGCCCCTCCTACTGTGTTCTCTTAAGGAAGGCACTTTACCCTGCTTTCTTCCTTGATCCGTCACCTTTTTCTCTTATCCCTTCTTCTCCTCCCTCATAATTTCCCTAGTTTCCCTTCCCTAACCCTACTTTCACCATCACCACCCCTTCCCTTTCCCCTCGCTTTCCCGTTCCTCCCTTCCCACGACAACACTTCCCCATTCCACTCCCTCCTCTCCTCCCCCCAGTCCCCACCCTTCACACCATCCATCCTCCTTCTCTCCCCGCTTCTTGCCCCCTTCGCATCTCTGTTTGACCTTATTCATCCCCCTCTTCTTCTATGTCCTTTTCCCAATCCCTTCTTCTTCTTGTGATCGTCGTTAACCACTCATTTCCCCCCCCCCATCGCCCCCTACCATGACGCTATCACGCATTTTCTTTTTTCATACCTATTCCTACTCTCAGATTCAACTTCGCACCTTTGTACCTCCTCATCCATCGCGCCGGATTATTTGCTTCGCATTTGTCGTCTTTGTTACAGACCACACACTGCCTCACCACGTATAATTGCTGTATTATCATTTCCCCACTACCCCAATCTTATGCACTTATTCACTAGCGTGGCTTTTATTCAGGTCCAAACTTCGCCATGTTTCGTTTTTTTCAGCTTCGCATTTTTGGTGATTGTTATTCGTGAGATACCTTTACTTCTTCGTCATTATTCTTTTTTGGCCCACTCTCTCCTCTACCACCTTTCCGATATCGTTTCTCCACCTCCTCATCCCCCCCTCCTCCCCCTCCCTTTCCCCCACACACAGACCCATCACTGTCCCTTTCCCCTTTTATCTCCTGCTCTTTCTGCCTTCTATCAATTCCTAAGACTGGAATCCCACCCCCTCCCTTTTACTTCTTCACCTGCTCCACCAGCTCTACCCCTTTCCTTTTTCTTCCTTTCTTTTTTAGTTTTCCCCCTTTTTACCCCTCTCTTCCACTTTTCTCCGCAGTGTAGTTTGCTTTTCTAACATCCCTATCACCCCGCCGTTTTTGATTCCTTTTTTCTTTCTTCCTTGTTTTCTTTCTATTAATCATTTCCACTTTTTTAGCCCCCTTCTTCCCATTCTTCCTTTTGCCACCCCCTACTATTTGTTCCCCGCCCTCTTCTCTCCCCCGTCTATCATTAATTTTTTCCCTTCCCTTCCCATCCTTTCTTTTCTCCCCTCCCTGCCATTCCCTTTCCTTCCCCCCCGTCCCTTTTTGCCTCGATCAACCTTTCATTCTTTTTTTCTTTCCTTATTTCCCCTCTTCCCAACCTGTCCATTTGCTCCCTCATTCTATTTTCTCTTTCCCTTTTTTATTTCCCCTTGTTTCTTCGATCCCTCGTATTTTTTCACCGAACAGGTCCATCAATGTTCTGCTCACTCCATTCGGTTCTAGTGTTACAGTTTTCTCTACTTCCCTCCTTTTTCTTCGTAAGGCCCCCATATCTCCTTCACACTATATTTCCTCTTTTAGCCAGACCTACGCCTCAGTGACAGAGACCTTTTGGCGACAACCTGCACCATTTTCAAGCTCCCTGTTCCGGTAACGACTGTATACTTCAATAAAGATGAATAAATGGTCCTCTGCAATGCTGTTATGCCCTGCCCTTCCCTTGCGCATTCTATCCTTTCCCTTTCACTTGTCCCTCAGTTGTCTTTCCTTCTCCAGATCCCGTACTACACCCTACGTCTAATTATGGCGTGTGTTTCTTTAAAACGTTAGTTTTCCTCCAGACCTGAATCCGACAAATTGTCCACCCCCGCATCGACAATAACCTGTACGT
Organism: Conus betulinus; assembly: GCA_016801955.1. NCBI lineage: Eukaryota > Metazoa > Mollusca > Gastropoda > Neogastropoda > Conidae > Conus > Conus betulinus. The sequence continues at coordinate 37,969 of JADBJO010013797.1, forward strand.
CTTACCCCTAGTCGCACTCTCCCACCACACCTTGCCTTGTGTAGCCCTCACCCACCTTTTCTTTTTTTCTCTTCCTAATTCCTTTACGACCAACTGCTTCCTATCCCTTTTTAATTTCCTTATTCTCTTCAGTTATTTTTATTGATCCTATTTACAGAATTCCTTCGTTTCGCCTTACAACTTTATGTTTTTTCCTTTTATTTCTCTTTGTTTATCTTCCTTACGTCCCGCCGGGACTCTCAAGTCCCCCCCCTATTCGCTTTCCCTTTACTCCAGAACATGTGTGGCCCACCCTGCTATTCATCAGCTGAGGATTAGTATTCTGTAGTATTTTAGTCAACCTTTGGCCCCCCCCTTCCCTTTTTCCCCCCTTCCTTCCCATCGTTGCCAATACCCTCTTGCCCCCCACTCCCCGCTCCCGTACTACCTTTCCCACACAATTGGACTTGTCCCCAGCCACCGTGCCTCATCCCATTACTCTATCTTTCCCTTCCACCTTCCCCCTCCCCCCCTCTCCAGCCGTTCTCCCAATGCTCACCCCTCCTTTTTTCACCTCCCTCGCACGCCCCTTCCCCTGTGCCCCCACCCACCCCCCCCCCCCCACTCCCCCCTCCCACCCCGCCCCCCTCTTCACCAAATTCTCCCTCCATCCCCTGCCCCCCCCTTCCACTCATTCCCTTCGCTTTACTTTGGTTCCTTCCTCACTTCTCCCGTCCCGTTTCTCGGTTCTGCTTAGTCCACCTTTTCTCTTTACCCCCCTACTCATCCATACTCTGCCTCTCTATCGAGTTGATTCTCCTTTCAGCCCACACTTGTCCTTTTTTGCGTCCTTATTTTTTACCTTCTTTTATTGTGCCCCCCCCGTCCCCGAACTCCCTCTTCCCGCCATGCACTATCGCTCCTCCCTCCTCTTGTTTTTCTTTTTTTCCTTTTCTTTTCTTTTTTTTTTATTCCCTTATGTTTGTTAGGGTTGTGTTTTTTTGTATTGTGTGTTCTGGATTTGGTTTACTTAGTTTTTTGAAGTGTATTGGTTTTGTGCTTTGTTCGATCTTGTCTCTACCTTAGATAGAGGGGATATAGTGGAGATCGGTGGTGGGGTTCTGTGTAGTTTAGGCTGGAGGAGTGTAGGTTGCTTTGATGTCTGTTATGTATAGATTTTAGGTTGGAGAGTTAGAGTGTTTATGTAGGAGACGGCGTAGTGTTATGAGTCGAGGCTCGCGCTATCGTGTTCGGATTGTTCGTAGTAATGTTCTCAAGGAGGTTCTGCGAGAGAAGAGACCCCACAACATTATGTCCCAACCACTGGATCTCTCCCCCCTATCTCTCTCTAATTTTTCTTTTCTCTTCTTTATACCTCGCTATCTTCTCCCTCCGGTCTTTTCCTGCCAAAATCCTACACTATTTCCCCCCCCCCCCTCCCCTAACTACTATCATATATCTCTCTCGCTCTATCTTCTCGATATACCTCCTACTTTCTTCCCAAAGAACTCTATCCCATGTATCTCCAACCCAATAAATAGACTGTCTCTTTACCCGTCTTGCCCGCTTTCTATAACCTATGGCATCCTTCTTTTACATATTGTTGTGATGTTAACCCACTTCGTGCATTCTCGTTAAATCTAGTATAAAAATCTGGCATTTCTATTTAAATGTCAATTCTCTTTCAAGTTGTGCTACATACACCCCCTCTTGCCATTATATCTTTAATATTTATTATATACTCCTTTGTCGCCCCACGATATGCTCATCTTGTCTACATTCTTGGTTCCATTCTCTTTCCAGTCATCTGATAACTCTGCAAATTCTATTAAATATGTGTCTCACTCTTGAAATTCTCTTGACCTATTCTCCTAACATACTGGATTTCTTATTCATGGTTCATCTTCTTGTCTCAATCTTGAATTTATCGCTACCCCCCACCTCCACTTTGTATGACACCCCCTCCCTATCTTGCACCTGCCCCCCCCCCACGTTATCTCCCTGCCCTTCAGTACTGAAAAGCTACGGGAAGTGTTACAGCAGCGGGTACTTACCTTTTGGAACTGGGGTGATGCGCGTCCGTCGCTTTGTGGTCTGCCACAGATTCGCGGGCCATGTACTAGTACCTTGTGCCGCTAAAAAGCTTTACAGTTGGGATGAAGTCGCTTAGCGACATGATGACGTCACCTTTTGCGGTACCCGTCGCACACGTCTTTTCCTTGAACCTCAACTTAGATATCACTAGTGGACCCGCCGCCAGTGACCACTCCACTTCTACGAGTGTCGGACAGCACTGAACACTCTGCGGCCATGCCTGCTGCTTAGCTTTCACATCCTTTGGTACTTATGACCCGACAGAATGGCATGTCCTGCCCGAGACCCGATGAGTTACAGCATGCCACGTGAAGATACGCGATTCATGATTTCCCGACGTTTGTCTCATCTTACATTATCTTTCCATCTTTGTATAAGATGAGAGCAATTAGAAATTATAATGTTGAGAGGACGTGGAGGAGCTGAGCGCTCGAGAAGAGAGAGATAATCACTCACCCCACAACACACAACACACCAACACACAACACACACGCAGCACGAGCACCCACGCACACACAAACCCACACACCACACACAACACACACACACCACACACACACACACACGCACACACTACACGCACGACGCACGCATCGCACGCCGCACCACAATACACACCACACACACAACCACACACACACACACACAACACCACACACCGCAGTGTGTCCGCACTGAAACGCATGTGCGTGCTTCCTGAGACTGAGGTAGCTCTCCGCCCTCTCTCTCTCTCTCTCCTCTCTCGCTCTCTCCTCCCTCTCACACCCCAACAAAATACACACCACAACAACCACACACACACACGCACCACAAGCTACACGCAACTAGTGGATCTTTCTGAAGGAAAACAAAAATCCCCACAAGAGAAAGTCTGCTGGCAACAGACACCATGTCAACCAGTAAACAGTTCAAAAAACAAGAAACAGCGACAGCAGATACTACTTCTGACAACAACCGACGGGTCTCTAATCGGGCCTTGACCTAGATACACTCGGAACAAGGAAGAAAAGAAAGGCCATTGGTTATTACTACAACGGCAGGACAGCTTCTCTTTCTTTCTGGTTCTCTTTCTGTCTGTTTTCCCCCCGGTTTGGGGGGGGCCTTTTTTGTTTTTACTTTGTTCCCCTATCGTTTAATCTGTATTTTTTCCGGGGTCTTTTATGGACTTCTTTTATTCTTTATTTTATTTGGGTAAACCCCCAAAAATTTCTTTTCAATGGTTTGCTCTCTTTTTTTTTGTTCTTCAATCATTTTCTTTCTTTTGTTTTTTTCTCTTTTCTTTTTCTCTCATTTTTTCTACTTTATTTTTCACTATCGTCCTCTCTTTCTTCAATTTTCGTATGTATTTTAGCCATCTTCGGTGTTTGTTTTTTCATTATTGTTTTTTTTTCCCCTCTTTTCGTGACCTTCCTTTCTGACCTTTTTCGTTTCGTCCTCATCTCTTTCTTTTTTTCCATTTCTTTTTCTTTCTGTCTATTTCTTTTTTACTTTTTAGGAATATTGTTATGTTTTCTTTTTTATTCCTTCCTTTTATGTCGTAATAATTTCGGTCCCCTTTCTTCCTTTTTTTTCGTTTTAATTTAAACAAATATATTAACAAATATTTGATTTGTTCCTCTCTCATTCTGTCTCTCACTGGTCTTGGTCTCTGTCTCTGTCTGTATGTCTGTCTGTCTGTCATGTCTCGCTCTATCTCTCTCTCTCTCCTCTCCTCTAACTCTTTCTCCCTCCCTCCCTCCTGCCTCTCTCCCCCTCCCTCCCCCACCTCTTCTGCGTGGGTATTGGTCGGCCTGCAGGTAAGCAGACATTTTATTAAAGAAATATTTTAGATATGTAATATCCTCCACATCGGGCAGCTTCAAGGTATCGTCGTTTTAACTTCCTGTGTTGGAATGCCCACAATATAGCTTGATACTTAAAAAAAGAAAAAACCCAACTTGTTGGAGGAAAGCAGATGATGTTACCTCATGTTGCAGGAGGCATAGCCGATGCATTGTTTCCATACAGAGAGAAACCATTGTGCTAATTCGAGAAACTTTCAATAAAATAATTCATCACACAGCCATCCTGCATGTCATACGGGAATGATGTGTGGTATTTTTGTCGTCGTGTCTGTTAGAGTCAGTTTTACCCAAACGCGGACGCCACAAGTTTCACACGCACAAACACACACACACACACACACACACACCACAACACACACACACACACACACACAACACATAGATATATATATATATATATATATATAATATATATAATAAAAGTTTTAAAGTGTGATTAAAATAGAGATTTTAAAACCCACATTTTAATCACACTTTTAAACTTATGTCGCTCCCTTTTGGGTTGAGCATTTTGAGAGTTTGTACCGGCTCTCTAATTTATTTGTGATATATATATTAATATGATATATATATATATTATATACTATATATATTATATATATATATATATATATTATATATATGTATGTATGTATACACGCGCGCACGCATACACGCACACATGACACTACGGCAGTCGATTCAATTCGTTATAAATGGGATCATTTGGCTTTCTTTCTGTAGGCAACTCCCTCCCTTCTCCACTGTTTAAAGAAACAGGAAGAAGCAATAATTTCGCACCCAGGCTCACGCGTGCGAGCGTATGTTGTGTGTTTGTGTGTGTATGTGTATGTGTGGTGTGTGGGTGTGTTGGTGTGTGTGTGTTGTGTGTGTGTGGTGTATGTGTGTATGTGTGTGTGTGTGTGTGTGTGTGTTTGTTGTGTGTGTGTGTTTGCACGAGCGCGCGCGTGTGTGTGTATATGTGTGTGTGTGTGTGTGTGTGTGTGTGTGTGTGCGTGTGTGTGTGTGTGTGTGTGTGTGTGTGTGTGTGTGTGTGTGTGTGTGTGTGGTTCGTTGTAAGGGTTGCGTGTATATGTGTGAGTGTTCCTGTGTGTGCGTGCGCGCGCGCGCGCGTGCGTGTGTGTTGGGAGGGCTGGGGGGGGAAGGGGGATCGGTGAGCATGTTTGGTGTGTACATGCATTGAGGATGCGGTGTGTGTGTGTGTGTGTGGGTGTGTGTTGTGTGTGTGTTGTGTGTGTGTTGTGTTGCATGCGCGCGCGCGGCGCGCATTTGTGTGTGTGTGGTGTGTGTGTTTGTGTGTGTGTGGTGTGTGTTTTTGGTGTTGTGTGTGTGTGTTGTGTGTGGTGTGTGTGTTCGGTACTGTGTGCGTGTATATGGTGTGAGTGCGCCGGTGTGTGTGCGTGCGCGCGTGCGCGCGTGTGGTGTGTGTGTGTGTGTGTGGTGGTGTGTGTGGGGATCGGGTGAGCATGTTTGTGTGTACATGCATGAGTGTGTGTGTGTGCGTGTGTGTGGTGTGTGTGTGGTGTGTGTGTGGTGTGTGTGTGTGTGTGTGTGTGTGTGCCCTGCGCGCGGTATGTGCGCGCGTTTGTGGTGTGTGTGTGTATGTTGAGAGTGAGGGGGTAGAGGTATAGGTAATACTCTGAGCATGCATGTTGTATCAATGGTTGACTAAATGACAAGGATGATAACCTAGGGTGTGCCATAATTTCCTATACAGATAGAGAGAACGAGAGAGCGAATGTGGGAAGCGAGATTTGGGGGGGGGGGGGGGGGGGGGGGGGGGGGAGGGGGGGATGATTCTGCGGTATCAGGATTCAGTGTCATCAAGTCGTTGCTATGTGCGGACTAGTCCTTGGCCTACACCAACATCTGCTACGTTTGGGAGACCACGATGCGACGCACGATTTACGCCATCGGAGAACTGAAATTACGTCGCCAAGATGAAACAGTTTCAGGACGAGGGTCTCAAGGACACGACTAGGAGATGGAGTCGGACCTGCGCTGCGTCAGACTTGAAGAGTTTACAGCCATCGGTCACTTCGTCTTTCTTTTCTTTTATTTACTTTTCTTTTTCTTTTTTTATTCGAGAAGAGAAAAAGAAACACCCGAGGCGATGCTGGGAGGACCCAGAGAAGGCCCTCTTCACCTGCTTTAGAGCAGTCCGGTACCACCCTTGAGAGCCTGCGCTTTGTTGACAGATGGGTTACAGGCGTATCGACGCAGGACAATCCATTAAGATATCAAGCGGGGCAGTAACTGTCTACGACCAGAGGTTAAATAAGACTACAGGATGCAAACTCATAACCAGCTGTAAAGTAGCAATCTCCATGGGTGTCACCAGCCTGTATTTGTATGACTGCAGAGCCCGCCAGGAGCGAAAAACACAACCCTCCAGCTTGTCGACCACACCCCACAGGACCCAACCACCCGTGCCCATGGACCAGATGACATGTGCCCACTCCAGGACACATCCAAGCTTTCCCATACGGTATTATGTGCCGTCAACAGATGGCACTGATGTTCCTCTTTCTTTTTATTCTTTGTCTTTTTCTTCTGTTTTTATTTCGCGAAAATAAAGTACCATCTTGACCGAAAGGAAAGGAAGGGAAAAAAATAAGCAAACAGGAAAAACAAAAGGCTGTTACTGATTAGCCTTACGATGAGTCTTTTTATTTCAGTTGTTGTGGAAAGTAAAGCACCCGTGAGATCTAGTATTCAGTGGGACCTATGACTTTACTTTTCGAGCTTAAAGTGATTTTTATTGACCACCTCTATTTCGCCCGGTTGGCTCATGAGTTCTCACATGGCTATGCTGTTGGTATAGAAATGCAAAACTTTGATATCTATATATATATATATAGATTTATATATCTTCGTATATATATATCCTATATATATATATAGATATGTGTCACCCCTTGCGAGACTATAAGCAGTTGATGGACAGGCTCCTTTTGAGAAGCATTTTAGTATTCCCCAGTCAGTCCTAACTCAAGGACATACCGTCAGAGTTAGTGGAGAAGTATCTGACCAATGCAGATGTGTATCTGATATCTCCCCCTATCTCTTCTCATCTAAGACATAAGGAGCAAAGCGTTGTTATAATTGAATATATATATAATATATATCTCATATATTTATATTATTCTATGTATAATATGCTATGATTGAAATAGGTATGAGATAATCTCTATATATATCACGAGTATTCTCACCCACGCCAGATGTGATGATATCTCCCCCATTTCTTCAATCTAAGACAGAAGAGCAGCTTGTTTCTATGCGCATAGATATTATACTATACATACAATAATATTATTATATAGCTATATATGCGATATATGTATGTGTGTGTGTATATATATTACACCCCATATTTCTATAATTGCGACATTAAAAAAAAAAAGAGCAAGCTTTGTTTATTATAGTCAATATTTCTTGCCAGTCTTGCAACACATAGCTGCTTCGTAAGTTGCTGGAATGTGATCTCGGTACGTGATCCATGGGATATTTATTGTTTCAGATATTATATTTATATAAATATTAATCTAATAGATATAGTATTTATCTTATATATATTTTTGGTATGTCTTACATACACTGGTTGTGTGTGTGTCGAGGTGTGTGAGTGTGTCGGTGTCGTGGTGTGGTGGTGTGGTGTGCGGCCGCGCGCGCGCGCGCGCAGCAGCGCGGAGCGGTGTGATTATCTCTGAAATGTATAGACCAGTGCGATGTAGGTGTTCAGCTACGCGATTGTCTCTGGAAATGTAAGTATTATGATGATATAGGTATTTGAGCAACGCGATTGTCTATGCTATGTATAGATCGGATGATGATGTGTGCGCCACACGATATCTTAATGGCATGTAAATTAGTGTAATCTATGTGTTTTGAGCTACGTAGTCGTGAACTATGTAAGAGTAGTACAATAGATGTTTTGCGGTACACGATGTGTCTGATTGTTCCTATATATCTTGTCCCTCATCCTCTCTCTCTGTATTATGCTAATATTATATATATTATATATTATATATTTTATTTTTTTTGGTCTTTAAAACTTTGATTTAAAGTGTGAAGTGAGTTGTCCAAAATCCAGCGCGGGTTGTTCTGCTGGGCCCCCACGTCGATCAGATGCCGCTCCCCCCCACCGGTTGGCACTTTTTCACACTTATGGGGTGACGCACCAACTTATAAGAATATCTATATTTATCTATATATATATATATATGATAGTATCAATATATATATCGTGTGCTGGGGGTGTGTGTGTGGGGTGTGGTGTGTGTGTGTGTGTGGGACTGCGCATTTATCTTGAAGTATAGTACGCCGTCTAATTAGGTAGAAGGTATACGCGATGCACTAACATGGCATTAGAAAGTAATACATTGTATGAGGTGGCGCAAAATATCTTGTGCATAAAGACAGTATCTATGTGCGGAGCGTTGCAGGCTATCGATTCGTGCGCACATTCCAGCAGGTCAATCCATATAGAAGGTTGAATTTCACCGTGGAGCCAGGCGACGGACCGCACCCTGGCTCGCTAAAAGGTTGTCCACATCGATCTGTCTTGCAGCACGCTGGCTGACCTGTTTGTCGCACTAAGGCGCCCGATCTTGTCTATCGCCCAGATACCGCCACTAGCGCTCTCTAGCCAATCGTTTCGACAAAAAGAACCTAATCGCTGTCTGTCTGTCGGCGTCGTTGTTGTCTCTCGTATCTTCATCTCTATCTTCTTCCTATCTCTTCTCTCAGTCTCGCTCTATCCTTCATGTCTTACGTTACTTTCAGCCCGTCCCCCTGACCGCAAGAAGGGAGTAACATTTAATTTTACGAACCCACGAGCAACGGAGGCAGCACAAAGAGTGGAACCTAATAGATGCCAACACCACACCAGTCACAACACCCCACACCACCACCCCCACCACCACACGCACCCAAAATATATAGATCATCAGGAGACATTTACTACACACCCACCACCCACCACACACCTTTGGACCACTGCCGAAAGGACGGCCCAGAACTACCCTTACCTTTAATAAGAAAGGCAGACAGAAAAAAAAAAATTCTCAACTCCTACGCTGATACCGATTTACACCTGGGACACAACGCTTCCTTCGTTTCTACTCTCTCTCTCTTTCTCTTTATCTCTCACACACCAACACCCCCACACACCCCATTACTCTCTGTCCTACCGTTTTTTCCGGATGTGTGGGTGGTGTTTTGTTGGTCTTACTCCACTGAAGCCTGTCTGGGTGCTGTGGACGACTTTTCCTTCCACGCCACACCACACGAAAGTAGATGCGGAAACACATCGCCTTTTCCCCCTTTTTTTGTCTGTGTTGCCTGACATCAAATAATCACCAATTGCGTATCGCTTAATAGAACAAGCGGCACCGAACGTAAGACAACGCCACCCATCCATAGCACACAACAACAGGCGCGCATCCCCCTGGGTGCCTCGGCCATCTTTTCTGTTTATCTTTTTATTTATTTCTTTCTATTATTTTATTTTATTTATTTTTTTATTTTATTTATATTTCTTTCTTTCTTATTTGGGGGAGTGGGAGCGTGGAGGCGACGCTGGCAACCCAAGGACGTGTCACCCAAAACCTAACAGGATTCAGCCGCGTCCGGCCAAGCGCCACAGTCGTCCACCCCGTTCAGAAGCGTCCGGAGCAGTTGGAGTCTTCAAGGGATCCAACCAACAGCGGAAGATTCTTTAATAACGTCGTCCGACGGGAACTCACTGAAGCCTTTAACCCACAAGATCCGGATGCTGCCACAAGGTCAGTCTTCCTCCTCCCCGAGGCCGGCGACGCGGACACTGAGCACAGGCCGACCTGAATCGTGCAGGGCATCAGCGCCCGGGCGGGCCGGGAGGCTTTCCCGCCCCCTGGAGAAACTATAGCTCCCGTGCTTCTTCGCAATACTTTCTGTTATCCCCGTTGTTGTTGTGTAACTCGCAGTCAGTTTCACACCACACCCATTCCCCTGCCATTATCTTTTTTTTTTTTTTCAGTTTTTTTTTATTTTGTTGGGGAGGGGGCAGGGGGGGCTGCCCTAATCCACTTCCTAACTTTCCCTAACATTAGGGCCTGCAATCCACAAGACACCCGCCATCGATTCGCACCATGAAAGCTTAGCTTGCGGCAAGACACGGCCTTCTACGGACCCATTTTAAATACCACGGATCATACTTATCACCAATAAAAGATTGATTTCCTTTGATTCCGCTATCCAGCCCAGAAGGGTTTTTTAAATTTGGCTGTCCACCTTATCAACAACGGGACGTGTTCCAAGCAATAGCACTCAAGCTAATTTACCATCCTCATGCACAATATTTCATTGGTCATTCCAGAAGCTCACAACACTCCCTCATTCTATTATTCAGCAGATAAACACACACTTTTTTTTTCTTAACACACTGATTTACCCTAGATACTTCTCAAACATGTTCTAAGTATTACATATTCTTCTTTCATCTACCACTCTACTTTCTCTTCCGCTTCTCGCCTCGTATGCATAACCACAACTTTCCTACTGTCCCCCTATGCGCGTCCCGTCTTGTTCATCCCCCCGACAATCCACTGGAAACGATCACCTATTTTCGTCTTTCACCTCAAAACACAGGCCACTTCCGTCCCCTGTCGGACACCCCCCCCAGCTCCTTGGGATCTCCCATCTACCTCAAGCAATTTCACTCTTGACATTACCTGTCCTAACCAGTGACCGCCTTCGCCAGTTTCTATCGACTTCCTGGCGGTTGTGCGGGCCTCGGAGCTCTGCCGCGCTTGAAGGGCACTCTTTTCTACCCCGCTGCCCCCCCCGCCCCGGGCTGAGCGACTGTCGTCGTGCACGGGTCCCCGGTGCCAGGTAACCTTGTGCGTCCGCCCGTGGTCTCCCTACGTTGGGCCGGAGCCGACGCTGCACGTCCTATTACCCAACAGCACCAACCCTTTCCCTCATGGCCATCATCTCCTCCCGTCCCCACCCCCACAGCCTCCCCCGAACCACCAAGCGAGGCAACCTCTGCGGAGCCCTTTCAGCTTACCCTCCCAACACACCACCAACCCAACAACACACACACACACAACAAACACCACCCTCCATGCCGCCGTGGGCGCTGCTTGCAGAACAGGTTTCCTATCGATAAATTTGACCCAATCGAGCCAATAATAGTTGTGGAGTATGCTTTATGACGCGAAATTCAGGAACGAAAGAGAGTTGCCCGGCCAAACGTCTTCCTCGAGAATCCCTCCCCCACCGACCTCATATGATTGTGTCGGCTCGGATTCTTTCCATCGATCGAGCGGAGCCCCAAGATCATGAGGCTAGATAGCCTTCTGCTTTTTCTAGTCCGATTTTTTTTTTCTATGATCAGAGTATCAGCGCGCATAAGATCGATGGTCCGGGAGATGGGTGTCCCGTCAAGGCCTTCTCCTTACATGTATCAGATTCCATCAGGAGGTGTATCCCCAGCAGTGCGGACTACTCTCCGTCCCCAAGGTCTGCTAAGTTAGCCACAACCCCACTGCGCCACGTTTACTTGATGGGCTAAATGTCAGAAAGACTAGAGCCGATGCTATAAGAAGCCGGGCCGTGACGACGAACTGAGCATACCAGGGGGGAAATGTCACCCACTCTGTTGTCAGTGGTGATGTCCGCTTAATCCAGCAAATACCCATTGACCAGCCAGGACGTTGTACGGACCACTTTTCATAAGTCTGGGGAGCGACGGGTTGAAGAGGCTGACGCTCAATCTTGCCCTCCCCCCCCCTCCCTGTACCACCCCACACGCACCACCTCTCGCTAGATCCATCCAATCTCTCCTCTATCCCACCCACACACACCCACACCCCACACACCATCACCCCACCCGCACTACTCTATTGGCATGCCGGCACTGCGTTGCGCCTGCAAACCACATGTGCGATGGCCGCTCTATTAACCCCGCGGTTCTTCCCCAGAGTCAATGGCGCTCCCACCCACTATGTAATTAAATGTGTAGTCGGTGCATCCGCAGATCCACGAAGATGGTTGTGTGCATCGTTCTGACTCCAGAGACCTGTCGTATGAGTGGAGTGGATATGAAACGTCCCTGCCTTTTATGGTGCGGCGTACGGTGGCACATGTGAACGAACAGGGGGTGTGTGGCCCCCCTGCACTTTTAAAACACTGTTCTTCCTTGCGGTTTTTTTTTTTCCCGGCCAGATTGGCTCGGGCTTAATTCAACCCTTGTTCTATTCGCTGCTGTGTGACGCCTGGACTGACGGGGAGCGTTCACTTGTGTGGGGAGGGTGTGTTGGTTCAGGTAGACCACGCGCGAGGGCCCACCTGGGTACGGGGGTTCAGCGCGCAAGCTGGTCTCTTGAAGTTCGTCACGCCTGCTTGCCCCCACATTTTCACCTTGGGGGTGCCGCGGCAACTTGCGTGTGATCCGCGCGCAGGAGTGGTCGGGGCGTTCGCGTGCGACGAAGGGGCTCGGGTATTTTGTCCCGCGTTTCTCCTAGGACCCCCCTCCGCGTCACGCCTTTGCAAACAATGCCGGGCCCTCATGGCGAGCTTCGCCGTGGGGGAGTCTCTTTCCCCAGCCACCGCAAACATCCGGAGCCCCACGTTCCCTCCGGGGCTGCGCCCCGAAGACACTTACCACTTGTCAGTGGGGCCCTTCCGAACAGCCCGGACCGCGCGCGCAATGTGTTGGGCCCTGTTTATTATGGCCCTCACACCTAAGCGACTAGGTTGCAGGGCAAACGTGACTGCTTTCGTTCATCTGGCGAGACTGTTCATCATATAAAAAAGAAACAAACAAATCTATTCCGTTGTTCAGTTTTTTAAACGGGAGGCGATTAGAATCTTGTTTCCCGGTCTTCCTTTGTAAGAGGGAGAGTAGAGAGTGATATGGAAAAAACACGAGTGCACCGGGCGTGCCTCTCAAGGATAG
>JADBJO010013798.1:7500-15000 GCA_016801955.1 Conus betulinus
TTGTAGGAAGGGCATGCAAAGAAATTAAATGCTTCCTGTAGAAAGGGCACAAAAAGACATTGAAATGCTTCTTGTAGGAAGGGCACACAAAGACATTGAAGTGCTTCTTGTAGGAAGGGCACACAAAGACATTGAAGTGCTTGTTGTAGGAAGGGCACAAAAAGACATTGAAGTGCTTCTTGTAGGAAGGGCACACAAAGACATTGAAGTGCTTCTTGTAGAAAGGGAGAAAAAGAAATAAAATGCTTCCTGTAAATAAAAAAAGGGCACAAAAAAGACATTGAAATGCTTCCTGTAGAAAGGACACACAAGGACATTGAAATGCTTCCTGTAGAAAGGGCACACAAAGAAATGAAATGCTTCCTGTAGAAAGGGCACACAAAGAAATGAAATGTGTCCTGTAGAAAGGGCACACAAGGACATTGAAATTCTTCATGTAGAAAGGGCACACAAATGAAATGCTTCCTGTGGAAAGGGCACACAAAGAAATTAAATGTTTCCTGTGGAAATGGCGCACAAGGAAATGAAATGTTTCCTCCTAGAGAAAGGACAAAGAAAGAAATGAAATATGTCTTGTAGAAAAGGCACACAAATAAATGAAATGCTTCCTGTAGAAAGGGCACACAAAGAAATAAAATGCTTGTGAAAAAGGACATACAAAGAAATGAAATGCTTCCTGTAGAAAGGGCACACAAAGAAATGAAATGCTTCCTGTAGAAAGAGCACACAAAGAAATGAAATGCTTTTTGTAGAAAGGGCACACAAAGAAATGAAATGCTTCCTGTAGAAAGAGCACACAAAGAAATGAAATGCTTTCTGTAGAAAGGGCACACAAAGAAATGAAATGCTTCCTGTAGAAAGAGCACACAAAGAAATGAAATGCTTTGTGTAGAAAGGGCACACAAAGACATTGAAATGCTTTCTGTAGAAAGAGCCCACAAAGAAATGAAATGCTTTCTGTAGAAAGGGCACACAGAGAAATGAAATGCTTCCTGTAGAAAGAGCACACAAAGAAATGAAATAATGCTTTTTGTAGAAAGAGCACACAAAGACATTGAAATGCTTCCTGTGGCAAGAGCACACAAAGAAATGAAATGCTTCCTGTAGAAAGAGCACACAGAGACATTGAAATGCTTCCTGTAGAAAGAGCACACAAAGAAATGAAATGCTTTCTGTAGAAAGAGCACACAAAGATATTGAAATGCTTCCTGTAGAAAGAGCACACGAAGACATTGAAATGCTTCCTGTAGAAAGAGCACACAAAGAAATGAAATGCTTCCTGTAGAAAGGGACACAAAGAAATGAAGTGCCTTCTGTAGAAAGGGCACACAAAGAAATGAAATGCTTCCTGTAGAAAGGGACACAAAGAAATGAAATGTTTCCTGTAGAAAGAGCACACAAAGAAATGAAATGCTTCCTGTAGAAAGGGACACAAAGAAATGAAATGTTTCCTGTAGAAAGAGCACAAAGAAATGAAATGCTTCCTATATAGAAAGGGCACACAAAGAAATGAAATGCTTCCTGTGGAAAGGGACACAAAGAAATGAAATGCTTCCTGTAGAGAAACGGACACAAAGAAATGAAATGCTTCCTATAGAAGGGCACACAAAGACACGAAATGCTTCCTATAGAAAGGGCACACAAAGACACGAAATGCTTCCTATAGAAAGGGCACACAAAGACACTGAAAATGCTTCCTGTAGAAAGGGCACACAAAGAGACACTGAAAATGCTTCCTGTAGAAAGGGCACTCCCCAGAGATGCACCAGCGACAGCAGCGCCAGCCAGACTTAAGACCTCATCTGGAATGACAGAAACATCACAGTCGGTTCCAAGATCAGAACTGATGCGCTCCCTGGTCACGCCATATTTCCCTGTAGATGCCTGTGAGACGTGGACCCTGACAGCTGAACTTGAGAGAAGGATTCAGGCCTTAGCGATGAGATGCCTCCTCAAGATCCTCGGCGTCTCGTACAAAAGACCACATGACCAACTTGGACGTTCAGGCCTCTGTAAGCAACAAAAACACTCTCCAAACAAATGAGAGGCTTTAAAAAAAAAAAAAAAACAATCCCTGAAGTTGGGAGTATGGCTGCCTTAATGGCGGGAGAAAGAAATGTGTCATACACACACACACACACACACACACACACACACACACACACACACACACACACACAAAATCCCACTCCTTTTGTTGGGTAGATGGGATTAATCCTTGCCGGTCCATACCGGAGAGTGTCTGCAGGTGTATCAGCCTGCGTACGCACAGAGAAAGAAAAACGGAAAGGCTCCCCAAAGAAAGAAAAGGCATTCCAAGGAAACAAAATGCTTTAAAAAAAATAATAATAAATAAATAAAAATAAAACTATCTGAAAAACAAACGAGATGCTCTCGAAAGAAAAGAAAATGCTCAAAAAAAAAAAAAAAAAAAAAAAAAAAAAAAAAAAAAAAAAAAAAAAAAGAAAGAAAACCCAAATAAACAACAACCCTTACAAATTAGAAAGCGCCGTCCTAAGAAAGGCGCTGATTTAAAAAAAAAAAAAAAAAAAAAAAAAAAAGAAAAGGAAAGAAAACATCTCCAACGCTGTCTGTCTTGTGCTGTTTCTTCGACTTGGTGCCTGGCTAGCTTTAGTGGTAAAGCACTGAGTTCAGTCAGAGTCCCACGTGATGAGTTTCAAATCCCGCTGGTGCGCCCTGCTCGTGTTTACTGTGCTGCCGTTCTGGTGGCACCAGTGTTGTGTTAGATCTCCTTACACTCACTGTCTGTCGTTCGCCCCATCACTGGGACGTGTGGTGGACTTCAGACCTGAATGTAAGTGCGTGCTTTCATCGGGTGCCTGATGCTTCAGTGGTAGAACACCGAGTGGGCCGTCTGACGATGTGCTCCGTTCCCCTCTGACGCCCGCTACTACTAACGCTGCTTCTCTCTTTCCTATCTTGAACGCCTTTTTGTTTTTTTTTGGCAAAGCCTTTGGTTTTGTTTGAAAGCCCTTCGTCTCGTGGGAAAGCCTTTCCTTTCTGTGGAAAGCCTTTCGTCTCTTTGGAGAGCTTTTCGTTGCTTAGAAAGCTTTTCGTTTCTTTGGAAAGCCGTTCATTCTGTGGAAAACCTTTCGTTTCTTTGGAAAGCCTTTCGTTTCGTTTCTTTGGAAAGCTTTTCGCAGAAAGCTTTTCGTTTCTCTGGAAAGCCTTTCGTTTCTTTGGAAAGCTTTCCGTTGCTCTGGAAAGCCTTTCGTTTCTTTGGAAAGCTTTCCGTTTCTCTGGAAAGCCTTTCGTTTCTTTGGAAAGCTTTCCGTTCTCTGGGAAAGCCTTTCGTTTCTTTAGAAAGACTTTCGTTTCTTTGGAAAGCTTTCCGTTTCTCTGGAAAGCCCTTTCGTTTCTTTAGAAAGCTTTCCGTTTCTCTGGAAAGCCTTTCGTTTCTTTGAAAGCTTTCCGTTTCTCTGGAAAGCCTTTCGTTTCTTTAGAAAGCCTTTCGTTTCTTTGGAAAGCCTTTCGCGTTTGTGGAAAGCCTTTCGATTTTTTTGTTTTTTTTTTTTGGGGGGGGGGGGGGGGGGGGGGTTGGTTTGTTTCAAAAGCCTTTACTTTCTGTCTGTGGAGAGCATTGTATTTCTTTGGAGAGCCGTTTTTTCATTTGGAGAATTTTTTTCCGCTTCCATGAAGAATATTCTATTTTGAAAGCGTTTCGTATCTTGGTGGTGGGGGGGGGGGGGGGGGGGGGGGGAGGGGGGGGGGGGGGGAGGCGCTTGTCTTTCCTGGTGGGAACTAGTGAGTGTTAAGTATAGTGTTAGATGGCATTCTCTCCCCGCTTTTTTTTTTTTTAAAATACTTTTTTTTCTGCGTAACCTTCGGTAGGGATATGGATGAGTGTCATCTCACCCTGTCTGTCTGTATCCACTCAGAGACAACGTGGCTGATGAGAGAGAGCATGGCCTTCTGCTTGGTCAGGCAGTGGAGAAACACTTGAAGGACCGGACTGTCTTTATCGTCTTTGCAAAGGCAAGCATTCTATCCTGCTCTGTCATAGACCAGATACATTAGGGCCTGTCTACTTGAAGGCTAGTGGTTTGTGCTCCCCGTTCTGCGCACACAACAAGCTAAGTCGACCTTTTAAATTATTAAACAAAAATCAAAGTGTTTGCCTCTTCACAAAAGGAAGTCCACTTTTTAAATTTTTATTTTAACCTTTCTAATTCTTCATTTTAAAATCAAAGTGTTTGCATCCTTCGCAAAAGGAAGTCGGCCTTTTAATTTTTTTTTTTTAACCTTCTAATTCTTCATTTTAAAATCAAAGTGTTTGCATCCTTCACAAAAGGAAGTCGACCTTTTTATTTTGTTGTTGTTTTACCTTTCTAATTCTTCATTTTAAAATCAAAGTGTTTGCATCCTTCACAAAAGGAAGTCAACCTTTTGAATTTTTTTCCAAACCTTTCTAATTCTTTATTTTGAAACATGGTGTCTGCATCCTTCACGAAAGGAAGTCGACCTTTTTAATTACCTTTATTTTTCAACCTTTCTAATTCTTTATTTTGAATCATGGCGTTTGCGTCCTTCACTAAAGGAAGTCGACCTTTTTAATGACCTTTATTTTTCAACCTTTCTCATTCTTTATTTTAGATCGTGGTGGTTGTATCCCATCACAAAAGGAAATCGACCTTTTAATGACCTTTATTTTTCAACCTTTCTCATTCTTTATTTTAGATCGTGGTGGTTGTATCCTTCACAAAAGGAAATCGACTTTTTAATGACCTTTATTTTTCAACCTTTCTATGTCTTTATTTTGAATCGTCGTGTTTGTATCCTTCACAAAAAGGAGATAGACCTTTTTTCCGCATCATTTTTTTTTCAAACTTTTGTAGTTCTTTCTTTTGAATCATGGTACTGGCATCCTCCGCAAAAAAAAAAACAAAACAAACAAAAAAAAAAAAACCACTCTTGCGGTGAACGTTTATAAATCGAAAGAAAATGGAGTTTCCCGAGCCTGTGGGACTGGGCGATATGTGCAGTGTATATATGGTGTAGGTCCAGGGGGGAGGGTTATAGTCAGCAGTGTCATGTGCAGTGTGTGTGGTGTGGGTCTAGCCAGGGGAAGGGTTATAGTCAGCAGTGTCATGTGCAGTGTGTGTGGTGTGGGTCTAGCCAGGGGAAGGGTTATAGTCAGCAGTGTCATGTGCAGTGTGTGTGGTGTGGGGAAGGGTTATAGTCAGCAGTGTCATGTGCAGTGTGTGTGGTGTATAGTCAACCAGGGGGGGAGGGTTATAGTCAGCAGTGTCATGTGCAGTGTGTGTGGTGTGGGGAAGGGTTATAGTCAGCAGTGTCATGTGCAGTGTGTGTGGTGTGGGTTCAGGGGAGGGTTATAGTCAAGGGTTATAGTCAGCAGTGTCATGTGCAGTGTGTGTGTGTGTGGGTCTAGCCAGGGGAAGGGGTTATAGTCAGCAGTGTCATGTGCAGTGTGTGTGGTGTGGGTCTAGCCAGGGGAAGGGTTATAGTCAGCAGTGTCAGTGTGTGTGTGGTCTAGCCAGGGTGTGGGTTATAGCCAGGGGAGCCAGGGGTTATAGTCAGCAGTGTCATGTGCAGTGTGTGTGGTGTGGGTCTAGCCAGGGGAAGGGTTATAGTCAGCAGTGTCATGTGCAGTGTGTGTGGTGTGGGTCTAGCCAGGGGAAGGGTTATAGTCAGCAGTGTCATGTGCAGTGTGTGTGGTGTGGGGAAGGGTATAGTCAGCAGTGTCATGTGCAGTGTGTGTGGGTGGGGTCTAGGGGGGTGGGTTATAGTCAGCAGTGTCATGTGCAGTTGTGTGTGGTGTGGGTCTAGCCAGGGGAAGGGTTATAGTCAGCAGTGTCATGTGCAGTGTGTGTGGTGTGTGTCTAGTGGGGAAGGGTTATAGTCAGCAGTGTCATGTGCAGTGTGTGTGGTGTGGGTCTAGCCAGGGGAAGGGTTATAGTCAGCAGTGTCATGTGCAGTGTGTGTGGTGTGTGGGTCTAGCCAGGGGAAGGGTTATAGTCAGCAGTGTCATGTGCAGTGTGGTGTGGTGTGGGGAAGGGTTATAGTCAGCAGTGTCATGTGCAGTGTGTGTGTGTGGTAGTCAGGGGAAGGGTTATAGTCAGCAGTGTCATGTGCAGTGTGTGTGTGTGGGTATGGGGGGAAGGTTATAGTCAGCAGTGTCATGTGCAGTGTGTGTGTGGGGAAGGGTTATAGTCAGCAGTGGTGTGCAGTGTGTGGGCGTGGGGAAGTGTCATAGTCAGCAGTGTCATGTGCAGTGTGTGTGTGTATGGGGGGAAGGGTTATAGTCAGCAGTGTCATGTGTCAGTGTGTGTGGTATGGGGGGGTGGGTTATAGTCGCAGCAGTGTGTGTGGTGGGTCGGGAAGGGTTAGTGTCAGTCAGTGTGGTGTGCAGGGTGTGCAGGTCATGTGCAGGAAGGGTATCATAGTCAGCAGTGTCATGTGCAATGTGTGTGGTGTGGGGAAGGGGAGCAGGTTATAGTCATGTGTGTGTGTGGTGAAGGGTGTCAGCAGTGTCATGTGCAATGTGTGGGGGGTGGGTTATAGTCAGCAGTGTCATGTGCAGTGGTGTGTGGTGTGGGGAAGGGTCATAGTTAGCAGTGTCATGTGCAGTGTGTGTGGTGTGGGGAAGGGTTATAGTCAGCAGTGTCATGTGCAGTGTGTGTGGTGTGGGGAAAGGGTTATAGTCAGCAGTGTCATGTGCAGTGCGTGTGGTATGGGGGGTGGGTTATAGTCAGCAGTGTGTGTGTGGTGTGTGTGGTGTGGGTCCAGGGGGAAGGGTTAAGCGGCTGACACACGAGCCTCCCCGCCCGTACGCTTTGGAAGAACCCGATCGCAAACGTAACGTCTGTCATAGTAAACGTGCATCTCAAACGGACTTAGGCATCCAGTTAAACCCGACCGTTCGAGATATACCGTGATCTATTCGAAACGGACAGTTAGTATCCTCCAACCAATCAACGCTCAGCATTGAGCCAACACCCATGGCACAAGGGAAAAAATGGCGTCGTCCAGCAAGGCGGTCAGATTGTCCGATTCGGAGACCAACATTTGATTGAATTTGTACCAAGGCCATGATGTGCTTTGGAATGTCAACTCAAAAAAAATTACAAGAATCTAAATCTTCGAGAAAAAAAAAAAGCTTAGTATTCAGTTGTACAGTCCTTTGAAGCGGCATGTGGGACGAAGGTTTTCAAACTACCGTGAAGCACTCGGTCCGTTCGACACAGACTGGTCGGACCGCACAGGTTCAAACGTTTCGTCTCGACTGTACGGACGACAAGGCTCGTGTGTCAGCAGCTTTATAGTCAGCAGTGTCGTGTCGGCGTTGAGCGGGGTGTAGATAGCGGCCCCCAGGTCGCAGGCCGTTCGTTTGTCCTGGCAGACCACGCGTTGACCCCGACCGTCCAACACTGTCTTGACCTTTTGAGTTGTGTGTGTGTGTGTGTGTGTGTGTGGTGTGTTTGTGTTTATGTGTGTGTGTGTGTGTGTGTGTGTGGTGTG
>JADBJO010013798.1:40000-50827 GCA_016801955.1 Conus betulinus
CGCTGAGAGTTCCTCTATCCCCTCTCCTCTGTACGTCTGTCCATGTTCGACTGCAACGTAAGGCTTATCGTTTCACAGTGCGGCACGCACGTGTTGATGTTCGACAAATAGGTCTTCTGTAGACGTAACTAATAATAGACACAAGAATGCACTAAACAGTCCCCCCCCCCCCCCCCCCCCCCAGACGGCTTTTTTTTTTTTTTTAGCAGTAATGATAATGACAATAATAATAATAATAATAATGATAATAATAATAATAATAATGACTATTTATGGGGCTTGATCTTAGATAAGCCGTAAGCGCTTACAAACACACGAAAAAGATTAAAGAAAACATAAATGAAACTAATAAGAAGAGGAATATTGCAATAGGTACCATCCACCTTCAAACAAGGGTGCATATTGGCACACACACACACACACACACACACACACACACACACTGTCTTATAATAATGCACACAACATCGTGGACGCACATACGCGCGCGCGCGCGCACACACACACACACACACACACACACACACAGTGAGAGAGAGAGGCTTGGCAATGTAGAAAAACGTATAGCGAGAACAGTTCAGAAACAGAAAAAGGAGCATGGAGAAAGAAAGGGGGGGGGGGGGGGGGGGGGGGGGGGGGGTAGAAGGAAGGGGGGGGGGGGGGGGGAGCGTAGAGTGTGGGGTGGGGGTGGGGGGGGGGAGGAAGGGACGCGGGTAAAGACGTGAGCTTGATCTCCTCACCCAGCAAAGAAGGCGGCCGCAGTGTGTGTGTTGTGTGTGTGTGTGTGTGTGTGTGATGAAGGGGATGAAGAAGATTAGTACATAATTATGCACACAGGTGGAACGGAAGGTGTAGGTGGAGAGGAAGGGGGAGGGAGAAGGGCTTCTAGTGGGCTGCAATGGCCTGCAAGGTCTAGTCAAAAAATGATTAGAAATTCTTTTCTTTTCTTTTCTTTTCTTTTTTAAACCTTCTTTTTATTCATTTTTGGTTATATTTTTCAATTTTTTTTTGGGGGGGTAATATTTTGATTTTTTCCCTAATTATATTTATTTAGTTATAAATCTTCTTTTTATTTTTTTTTTTCATTTTCTTTATTTTTTGGAATTTTTTTCTTTTTTTTTTTAATAAGAAAAATAGAATTTTTTTTTAAAAACCTGACTTTTGGGTCTGACCCAAGAGTTGGAGGTCCCACCCCAGGCACTGAGAGGTAATATGATAAGGTAAGGTGAGGTAAGACAAGGGCAAGGTAATGTAAGGTAAGGTAATGCAAGATAATGTAAGGTAAGGCAAGGTAAGGTAAGTTAAGGTAATGTAAGGGAAGATATATGTAAGGGAAGGTCATGTAAGACAAGGCAAGATAATGTAAGGTAAGGGAAGGTAAGGTAATGTAAGGGAAGGTAATGTAAGGTAAGGCAAGGTAAGTTAAGGTAAGGCAAGGTGATGTAAGGTAAGGCAAGGTAATATAATGTACGGTAAGGCAAGGTAATTTAAGGTAAGGCAAGGTAATGTAAGGCAAGGTAATGTAAGGTAATGTAAGGCAAGGCAGCAGCGTAAGGCAATGTAAGGTAAGGCAAGGTAATATAATGTAAGGTAAGGCAAGGTAGGGTAAATGCAAGGCAAGGTGATGTAAGGTAAAGCAAGGTAATATAATGTAAGGTAAGGCAAGGTAGGGTAATGCAAGGCAAGGTAAAGTAAGGTAAATGCAAGGCAAGGTAATGTAAGGTAAGGCAATGTAAGGTAAGGCAAGGTAATATAATGTAAGGTAAGGCAAGGTAATATAATGTAAGGTAAGGCAAGGTAGGGTAATGCAAGGCAAGGTAATGTAAGGCAAGGTAATGTAAGGCAGGGTAATGTAAGGCAAGGTAATATAATGTAAGGTAAGGCAAGGTAAGGTTAGGTAAGGTAAGGCAAGATAAGGTAAGGAAATGTAAGGCACGGTAGGGTAGGGTAAGGTAAGGTAAGGCAAGGTAATGTACGGTGAGGCAAGGGAAGGGAAGGTAATGTAAGGTAAGGCAAGGTAGGGTAAGGCAAGGTAATGTAAGGCAAGGCAAGGTTAGGTAAGGCAAGGTAAGGTAAGATAAGGGTAGGTAATGTAAGGCAAGGTAAGGTAAAGTAAGGTAAGGCAAGGCAAGGTAAGATAAGGTGATGTTGCTTGTAGCCCAGCCGACCGCAAAGGGCCATATCAGGGCTGTCACCCGCGTTGAAGAGAGGCGAGATGGGAAAACCGGAACAAGTCCTGTGGAAAAAATAAACTTCAAGAGAGAAACAGATGGTAAAAAACAGATGCAAATACTCTTCCATTCCTCTCCCCCCGCCCCCCCCCCCCCCCCCTCCCTTTCCCCCCATTCTGCCCAAGAAAGAAGTGGGGTGGGGCCAAGTGGTTTGCGGGGGAGAAAAAGGCGTGCGGGAGGGGGGGGGGGGGGGGGAGAGAGAGAGAGAGAGAGAGAGAGAGGACAGACAGACAGACAGACAGACAGACAGACAGACAATAAAGACGCTCTTTCACTTTAAAATACAATCATTCCCAATTCTCTTTCTCTCTCTCTCTCTCTCTCTCTCTCTCTCTCTCTGTCTCTATCTCTCTCTCTCTCTGTGTGTGTGGTGTGTGTGTGTGTGTGTGTGTGCGCGCGCGCGCGCGCGCACGTGCGTGCGTTCGTGTGTGTTCTGCAAGAATGGACATCAACATATGTAGGAATTAATGTGTAAAAAAAGGGGTGGGTGGTCACACGTCTCGGATTCGTGGCAGTAGTGACACAGGTTGCACACCAAAAATGAATGCGCCAAGGTGCTTATGAAGGAGTCGAGTATTATAGGCTGGCGCGGTTAGATTGTTTTGAGATTTTTTTTCTTTTGTCTTAGTGTGTCTGAAAGTTGATTTCTCCTCATTTTCTTTCATATGGCCCATCAAGGTACAAGCCAGGTGGTTCCAAGCAGACAGAGATTCAAATCAAAGGAAGGGGACTATTTTAGGGAAACTACCTGGCGCAGAGATAGGGTCACGGGTGAGTGCAATGGCCTGAAACGTGACGTCAATTGAAGGGGAAGGTCATGTATTTGAAGACTGTGATTTCATCGGGTGAAAATCCCCCTCACCCCCCCACCCCCACCCCCCCCACCCCCCACCCCATACAAATGGAAATAAATGGTGAGGAATTGCTCTTTTGATCCAAGTTTGAGTTTCATATGAAATGCTGTCTCAAACTGATGGTGTAGGCCTCAGGACGCGTAGTACGACATGGATTGTTATGATGGTATTTTAGTGCCAACTCCCAATGGTGGCGTGTGGCCACATCATGGGCACGGAAACTTAGAGCAAAGGAGAAACTAAGGACGCTGGAAGGCGATGACAGTGGACCTTTTCTTTTTTCTTCTTTTTTTCTTTTTTTTCCCTTTTTTTTTAAAAAACTCCGTTTGGCGGAAAAGTCTTATTCCTATCCGGCCCCTGTGACGGTTGTTAGAGAGGAAAATAATCAGTGGAAGGAAAGGGGCCGGAATAGCTCAGGGGTAGAGCGCCGGACTCGTCATCTTGGTGATCCTGGGGTTTGCAGGTTCGAATCTCCCGCCGGGCCGGTTTCGGTACAGGGGGATGTTTTCCCTCGGAGTTAACATTGGTTCTGACTTCCATTTCCCATACAGTCCTTCCAATGAGACTATAAACCGAGGTTCCGTGTGTGAACGCACGCTTAACATCTTGGCACACACGTAAAAACCCATCACCAACTTTCGGAAGAGAAGGCCAGTTGGCCCGTTGGTATGGATGTCACGTTACACATAGCATGCACCTTCCCCGAAGTTGGAGTATGGCTGCCTTAATGGCGGGGGGAAAAAAACAGTCATACACACAAAACTCCACCCCCTTTGGTGGGTAGATGGGATTAATCCTTGCCTGTCTATACAGGGAGTGTCCGCAGGAGTATCAGCCTGTGTACGCCGGTGAGGGGGGGGGGGTGGGGGGGGGGGGGGGGGGGGGGGGGGGGGGGGGGGGGGGGGAGTGTAAGGAAAGTATTATATAGAGCGTGATTAGCAAAAATCTGACATAGACATCGTCAGCTGTAAAACCACATTTTTTTTTTCCCCATTTATCTATTTCTGTAATTCTTTGTTGTTGTTGTACACTTTGATAAATCCTTGTCTATAATGGTGCGCTCACTCCTTGGCACGCGTTTCCTCCGGCACGTGACTCCAGTGTCTGAAATCTCGGTTTGTCGGCCGCTGTCCGCGACGTGACGGGGTGTGGCGTCAGTGTTTATAGCGCTGGGACAGTGTCTGTTGGGATCTGTTGTCTGTTCCATTTATCCTTTGTTTTGTTTTGTTTTTTCTTGTTTTTTCCTTTGCGGATTGTCTTGTCTCGAACAAAGATATAAGGACAAGACAGTCCTGTTCCTCCCCCACCCCCTCCCCCCGTCTTTCTCCCTCTCTCTCTCTCTCTCTGCATGGTGATGAGTGTGTGTATGCGTGTGTTGTGTGTGTGTGTGTGTGTGTGTGTGTGTGTGTGTGTGTGTGTGTGTGTGCTGCGCGCGCGCGCACGCGCTCGCGCGCGTGAGTTAGATTAATAGACAAGTAAATAACATACCTTAAGACGCATTTCCGAAGCAGTCCTCCAAACTGGGGGGAGGGATGGTGTGGGGGGGAGGGAGGGTTGCGTTTTATTGTTGAAGATTTACTCATTTTTGCACCTAACGATGTACAAAAAAAACGGGGAAAAGAAAACCCAACAACACCACCCTACCCTCCGAATCCTCTTATCTCCCCCTCACCCCCCCCCCCCCCCCCCCCCCACATCCACCACCCGCTACACACCACCCACACCGCCGAGATCAAGTTACGCAGACAGAAACTCTGTATAATCTGTGTTTAAAACACCACCTCTGCTTGTCTGGCACGTGCGCTCTAGCGTGCCGCCACGCCGCTTACTTACCACAGCTTCACAAGCCCACTATAGGCTGAGAGAGAAGAGAGGCGAGCGCCACTGCGCGTGACAAAGCAGAAACCCCAGCCGTCAGCGCAAAAAATCCGCTGCTGACCGAGATCGTGTTCCAAGCCTACATCGTGTCCGCTACACTGTGGGTGATCGTCTGCAGAAAACACCCAACTTAGCTTCTCCCCACCCACCCCCCTCCCCCCACCCCTCCCACCCCACCCCCCCCCCTGCGCCCTTCCTCCTCCCTCACACTCCCTTCAGCACCTCTCCGTCCCCCCCCCCCCCCCCCCATACCCGCCAACCCCCACCCCACCCACCCTCCAACACACACACACACGTGTCCGGGTCCAGTGACTTGGGGTGGTTGTGGTGACGCCAGTGCCGCGACGAGATCAGCTTTCAGGCGTGGTGTGAGGCGTGGTGGTGGTGGTGGTGGTGGTGTGTGTGTGTGTGTGTGTGGGGGGGGGGGGGGGGGGGGGGGGGGGGGGGGGGGGGGGAAGAAGGTGTGAGAGTCGTTGACCCAGCGCGCGCACTACTGTTGTTTGTGTGGCCGCTGGTCAGCGCAATAACACCGTTCATTTTTTGCTGAGAAGTCGTGCACCGTGTGTGGGAATGAAAGTCGATAGCTGTGTATTTTGAAAACATGTGGATGCTTGTTTGCTGCTGGCTCGTCTGTCTTCGCCTCCGCCTACCTGTCCGTCCGTCTTGAGATCTCCTCTCTCTTTTCTCTCTCTCTCTCTCTCTCTCTCTCTCCCCCCCCCCCCCCCCCCCCCGCCCCCTCTCTCTCTCTGTCTGTTTATCTGTTCTGTCTGTCTGTCTCTGTCTGTCTGCCTGTATGTCTTTCTGCAAACATGTTTTTTTTTTCTGTTTATAAACGAATTAGCAATGGAGTTGATTACAAAAGAGAAGCATGGTACCCAAATCATTCCCGATACGAATGAAACATTTTCTTTATGATGGCTGATGCTGTCATCGTTCTGAATACAGATTTTTGAACTTCAAAAACCAACTAGATGTTCCAAAACAAGAAGCCGGTCGTTCGGGCGAGTCAGACCACTAGGAAAACAAAACAATATGTCTTTTGTCTCGTTTTGTTTTGGAAATCATTTGCTTGTCTTGGAGAGGTGGTTCTATGGAAATTTTCGAAAACTCAGGACTAGTGTATTGTTCAGACTGAAGGTAACACACTTCATTTATATCATTAGTATTGTTCAGACTGAAGGGAACACCCTTCATATCATTAGTATTGTTCAGACTGAAGGGAAACACCCTTCATATCATTAGTATTGTTCAGACTGAAGGGAACAGCCTCCTCATATCATTAGTATTGTTCAGACTGAAGGTAACACCTGGCATATATATCATTAGTATTGTTCAGACGGAAGGGAACACCCTTCATATCATTAGTATTGTTCAGACTGAAGGGAACACCCTTCATATCATTAGTATTGTTCAGACTGAAGGGAACACATATATTAGTATTGTTCAGGATCATTAGTATTGTTCATCATTAGTATTGTTCAGACTGAAACACCTTCATATCATTAGTATTGTTCAGACGAAAGGAACACCCTTCATATCATTAGTATTGTTCAGACTGAAGGGAACAGCCTTATATCATTAGTATTGTTCAGACTGAAGGGACACAGCTTCATATCATTAGTATTGTTCAGACTGAAGGGAACAGCCTTCATATCATTAGTATTGTTCAGACTGAAGGGAACAGCCTTCATATCATTAGTATTGTTCAGACTGAAGGGAACAGCCTTCATATCATTAGTATTGTTCAGACTGAAGGGAACAGTATTGTTCCTCATTAGTCATTAGTATTGTTCAGAAGGGAACAGCCTTCATATCCATTAGTATTGTTCAGACGGAACTATATATATATATATATATATATATATATATATTATATATATATATATATATATATATATATATATTTGATACGTTATTCTTTTTCGAACGTTGGTTTTTTATTTTTTTTTGATCACTGCAAATAGCTAGCAAAAACGTCAGTGGATGTTTCCAGTGTTTGGACATGGAGTCCAAACCAGACCCAGACATGGTTTACTTGCTACTGTGTCTCTTCCGGGGTTCATCATAGGGCCGGGTAAGCCGTGATGGTTTCGTGGCTTCTGGTTAGCAAGGTGAAGGTTTGGGGGAAGGTAAGGACAGCATTAGTTAAAATCTCCAAGAAATAGAGGTCCAGGTATCAACGCCTTACGATCAGTACTTCGGATCCAGTCATTTACACCGGCCAACAAAAGCGTCCGGTCGGGGGAAAGCGGTTCGGTCCAGCAGAGACACCCATCCACACAGCTCCTGGGTCGTTGGAAATGGAGATCTGCTGGAAGATGACCCGCTAAGGGACACTGTCGATCTATACAGCCACTCCACCATTGGAGTCACTCGGTCTGCCGCACCTAACAATGGACGAAAAAAGGGGTGTCTGTGTATCGAGAGTTATTGAAAAGTGTGAATCGCCTGGGTGTATTGGGGGGGGGGGGGGAGGGGAGGGGGGGGGGGGGGGAGGGGGGGGAAAAATGGCCGAAGGAGTGGGGAGAGAGAGAGAGATGGAAAGAAGAGAGAGGCTAGGAGCTAGGGGGAGTGGAGAGACCGTTGAGCTGTGCACGCCGGGGGAGAAGAACAGGCCGGGGAGACGGAGAGAGAGAAACGTTTGGGAGTCGTGAGCGCAGATGTTGGGAATTGGGAATGGAAAAAGGCAGAGAGGAAAAAAGGGGGGGGGGGGGGGGGGGGGGGAAGAAGGAATAGCAGGGAGTGGGGGGGAAGGAATAGCAGGGAGTGGGGGGAGAAGGAGTAGCAGGGAGTGGGGGGAGAAGGAAGAATAGCAGGGGGTGGGGGGGGGGGGAGGATAAGGCAGGGAGTGGGGGGGGGGGGAGGAGAAGCAGCCAAGAGGGGGTGGGGGGGGGAGGGGGAGTAGGAGTAGGGGGGAGTGAAGAGGGAGGGGGGGGAAAGCGAATAGCAGGGAGTGGGGGGGGGGGGGGGGGGAAGAATGGCAGGGAGTGGGGGGGGGGAATGGCAGGGAGTGGGAGGGGGGGAAAGAATAGCAGGGAGTGGGGGGGGGGGGGGAGAAGAAAAGGCAGGGATGGGGGGGGGGGGTGGGGGGGGGAGATAGCAGGGAGTGGGCGGGGGGGGGAAGAAATGGCAGGGGGGGGGGGGGGGTTGGGGGGAAAGAATGGCAGGGAGTGGGGGGGGGGAAAGAATGGCAGGGAGTGGGGGGGGGGGGGAATGGCAGGGAGTGGGGGGGGGGGGGGAATGGGGGGAAAGGGGGGGAGATGGGGGGGGGGGGGGGGGGAATAGCAGGGAGTGGGGGGAGAAAGAATAGCAGGGCAGGGGGGGGGGGGGAGAATGGCAGGGAGTGGGGGGGGGGGGAGAAATGGCAGGGAGTGGGGGGGGGGGAATGGCAGGGGGTGGGGGGAGAAGAATGGCAGGGAGTGGGGGGGGGAGAAGAATGGCAGGGAGGGGGGGGGGGGGGGGAAAGAATAGCAGGGGTGGGGGGGGGAAGGGGCAGGGAGTGGGGGGGGGTGGGGGGCAGGGAAGCAGGGAGTGGGGGGGGGGGGGGGGGGGGGGGAGAAGGGGAAAGAATGGGCAGGGAGGGGGGGGGGAAGAAAGAATGGCAGGGAGGGGGGGGAGAAAGCAGGGCAGGGAGTGGGGGGGGGAAAGAATAGCAGGGAGTGGGGGGGGGGGGGAATAGCAGGGAGTGGGGGGGGGGAGAAAGGCAGGGAGTGGGGGGAGGAAGAAGGGGTGGGGAGTGGGGGGGAAAGAATGGCAGGGGTGGGGTGGGGGGGGCAGGGAGTGGGGGGGGGAGAATAGCAGGGAGTGGGGGGGGAAGAGAAAGAATAGCAGGGGGTGGGGGGTGGGGGGGGGAAAGGATAGCAGGGAGTGGGGGGGGGGGAAGCAATGGCAGAATGGGGGGGGGGGGAAAAGAATAGCAGGGAGTGGGGGGGGGGAGGAAAGAATGGCAGGAAGGCAGGGGGGTGGGGGGGGGGAAAGAATGGCAGGGAGTGGGGGGGTGGGGGGGAAAGAATAGCAGGGAGTGGGGGGGGGGGGTGGGGGGGAAAGGAAGAATGGCAGGGAGTGGGGGGGGGAGAAAGAATGGCAGGGAGTGGGGGGGGGGGGGGGGAGGAGAATAGCAGGGGGAGTGGGGGGGGGGGGGGAGAAAGAATAGCAGGGGGGTGGGGGAGAAAGAATAGCAGGGAGTGGGGGTGGGGGGGGGAGAATAGCAGGGAGTGGGGGGGGAGAAGGGAATAGCAGGGAGTGGGGGGGGGAGGAAGATAGCAGGGAGTGGGGGGAGGAAGAGAATGGCAGGGAGTGGGGGGGGAGAAAGAATGGCAGGGGGGGGGGGGGGAAAGAATGGCAGGGAGGGGTGGGGGAGAAAGAATAGCAGGGAGTGGGGGGGGGGAGGGGAGAAGAATAGCAGGGAGTGGGGGGGGAAAAGAATAGCAGGGCAGTGGGGGTGGGGAGGGAAGAATAGCAGGGAGGGGGGGGAGAAAGAATAGCAGGGAGTGGGGGGGGGAAAGAATAGCAGGGAGTGGGGGGAGAATAGCATGGAGCAGGATAGCAGGGGTGGGGGAAAGAATAGCAGGGAGGGGGGGAAGGGAAAGAAGGGCAGGGAGTGGGGGGTGAAAGAGGCAGGCAGGGGGGGGGGGAATAGCAGGGAGTGGGGGGGGGAAGGGAGCAGGGAGTGGGGGGGGGGGGGGAGAATAGCAGGGGGGGGGGGGAGAAAGAATAGCAGGGAGTGGGTGGGGGGGGAGAAAGGAATAGCAGGGAGTGGGGGGAGAAAGAATAGCAGGGAGTGGGGGGGGGGAGAAAGAATAGCAGGGGGGGGGGAAGGAATGGCAGGGAGTGGGGGGGGGGGAAAGAATAGCAGGGAGTGGGGGGGGAAGGAAAGAAAAGCATAGAGGGGGGTGGGGGAGGAAAGAATAGCAGGGGGTGTGGGGGGGAGAAAGGAGTAGCAGGGAGTGGGGGTGGGGGGAAAAGAAAGAATAGCAGGGAGTGGGGGGAGAAAGAATAGCAGGGAGTGGGTAGGAGGACAGAATAGCAGAGGGGGGGGGGAGAAAGAATAGAGGGGGGAGTGGGGGGGGGGGGGGGAGAGAATGGCAGGGAGTGGGGGGGGGAAGATAGCAGGGAGTGGGGGGGGGGAAAGAATAGCAGGGAGAGTGGGGGGGAGAAGAGAATAGCAGGAGTGTGGGGGAGGGGGAAAAGAATAGCAGGGAGGGGGGGGGGGGAGAGAATAGAGGAAGAATAGTAGTGGAGGGGGGGGGGGGAGAAAGAATCGCAGGGAGGGGGGGGAAGGGGAGTGGGGAGAAGCATAGCAGGGAGTGGGGGGGAGAAGAATAGCAGGGCAGTGGGTGGAGAAAGAATAGAGGGGAGGGGGGGAGAAGGAGTAGCAGGGAGTGGGGGTGGGGGGAAGAATGCAGGAGAAGTGGGGGTCAGATGAAGGAACGTAGCAGTAGTTAGGGAGAAGTAAAGGGGGTGGGGGGAACAGAAGTCGGCAGGGAGTGGGGGGGGGAGAAGGAATAGCAGGGAGGGGGGAGGGAAGGAATAGCAGGGAGCGGGGGAGGAGAAGGAATAGCAGGGAGTGGGGGGAGGGGAAAGAAGTAGCAGGGAGTGGGCTGGGGGGGAGAAAGAAGGTAGCAGGGGAGTGGGGGGTGGGGGGGAAAGAATAGCCGGGTGAGAAGGGAGAGAGAAGCGTCGTAGAGGGAGTGGGGGAGAAAGAATGCAGGGAGGGGGGTGAGAGAACGAATAGCAGGGGGGGGGGGGGGAGGGGGAGACACAATAGCAGGAGGGGGGAAGAAAGAAAGCAGAGCTTTGGAGAGGGGGAGGGGAAGGAACCCAAGGGAGTGGATAGAAAATAAAAGAAATAGCAGAATGTGGCT
>JADBJO010013799.1:0-31566 GCA_016801955.1 Conus betulinus
TGTGTGTGTGTGTGTGTGTGTGTGGTGTGAAATAAAGGGGGAAAAGAGATTGGATAGACCGAAGGGATTTGTTTTTAGACTATTCTGGTTTCATAATGGTTAGGGTTGAGTCAGGGTTTAGGTAAGGTTAAGATTAGGGTTTTCGTCAGGGCTCCTAGGGTTGTAAAGTTGTAAATGTTGTGCTTTGTATAGATATTGTGGTTGGGTGAGCGAGCCCAGCCAAGAGGTTAACAATGTAAGGGCAATTATTAGTTTAACCTCTGCCAATGAGGTGATGGTTAGAGGGTGAGGTTGGGTTACGATTCGATCCGGTTCGGTTGGGTTAGGGTTGTACATGTGTAACTGTGTGGCTGTGTCTGACTTAGGGAGGTTGTTGACTGATAGGTCAGGGTTAGGTTAATCGGGTAAGTGATAGGTTCATGTTATGATAGGGTTAAAAGGTGTGATGTGTTTGCTTGTATTGGAAGGGCTGTTTGGGTAGAGGGACTGCGCGCAAAGTAGGTTACACTGTCACGAAAGGAAATATATTTTAACCTCTGCCAATGAGGTTAGGGTTAGATTAGGATTAGGGTCAGGATTAGGGTTGGGGTAGGGTTAGGTTGTAACGTTTGTAATCGTTGTGTGCTTTAATATAGTTAGGGTTAGGTTATGGTTAAGATAAGGGTTGGAGTTAGGTTTGGGTAAGGGTTAGGGTTGTAACGTTGTAATGTGTGTGCTTTGTATAGGTCGGGTGTTGGTGAGGGGGAGCCCACCAAAGGAGGTTCACACTGTAAAAGGAAATATGATACATTTTTAACCTCTGCCAGGGGTTAGGGTTAGATTAGGGTTAGGGAAGGATTCGTTTAGGGTTAGAGTTGTATATGTGTAAATGTGTGTGCTTTTGCATGAGTAGGGAGGTTTGGGTAAAGGTTAGGTAGGGTTAGGTTGGATAGGGTTAAGAGTAGGGTTAGGTTAGGGTAGGGGTTGTAAAGTGTAAATGTTTGTGCTTTGTATGAGTAGGGAGGGTTACTTAGGGATAGGTTGTTAAAGTTGTAAATGTGTGTGCTTTGTATGAGTAGGGAGGTTGGGTGAGGGAGCCCAGCCAAAGGAGCTTAACACTGTAAAGTAATCAAGCAACTGGTTGAGTGACTAAGACTTTCTTTCCATAGCAGTGTGCATCAAAACTAAAAGGCCCATTTAGACCTCTAGTCC
Organism: Conus betulinus; assembly: GCA_016801955.1. NCBI lineage: Eukaryota > Metazoa > Mollusca > Gastropoda > Neogastropoda > Conidae > Conus > Conus betulinus. The sequence continues at coordinate 1,192 of JADBJO010013799.1, forward strand.
ATTTTGAAATGCCGTAACCCATTTGTGGATAGCATGCTTTTGGAGCGTGAAGTTGTGCATAGCTCAGCTGTATTGTTGTCAGCTTGAATAAAACAGAGAAAAAGAGGGAAACCTTAAAACATTCCCCTTAGTTCTAATGTACAGTGAATATCAACCTTAAGGGTACCAAATGTCAACCTAAGTGAGAAGTAATACAATACATATATCAACCTTAAGGGTACCAAATGTCAACCTAAGTGGGAGGTAATACAAATACATATATTACATTTTTTTCTCCTTCTTTAAAATGCTACCTTGGCAGAGGTCTGAGCTCTCCGATTTTATACTTCAATTCTTAAGAACAGAGAGTACTTTAAAACGGACTGAGGAAATGCTGTCTGTCTGTACTCTGTCTGGTATAGTCTGTCCAGAAAATTATGTTTACGTGCTCCAGACAAAACTAGTGTGTCAATCTTTCTTGAAACTTGTAATTTTATGTTTCTTATGGGTCAAGGATGATGACCGGTGTCTTATTTTGAGCTATTTAGCAATAATTCGGGCGGAAATGGCAAAAAAAAGGCTTTCGTCCCTGCAGTGCACTTTCAATTATATTGTTTACATGTTACATTCAACATGCTGCTGGTAGCCTGGCGTGCAAGTTCAGTGGTAAGAACGCCCGTCCAGTGATGCAAACAACAAGGGTTTGATGCCGATGTAACCGCTTGACGCCGCTTTTTTTAATGTTTATTTTTGTAGTGGGAAGTCGACATATGTACAACTGGGAATAAGTTTATTTGCCTTGCATCTTGTTCTAGTTTAAGGTGTGTATACTTTATAACTTATTCAACAGGTTGTATATGTTTCAGTGCAATGTTTTCATGGTTTTTGTTTGGTTTTTTTTTCTGTGATGTCACACAACCAAGCTTGAAGTGTGAAGTTTTGACACGACTGGCATGCAAAACAGACTGAGACCTGATACACACACATACACTTCTTGAAAGCCATACTCACATATAGAACACAGACGACAGAACGACAGACACACACACATACATGCCCACATGTTCAGGCATAGGAGAGAGAGAGAGAGAGAGGGGGGGGGGGGTGGATTGGGTGGGGGTTGAGTGGAGTTCAAGCGTGCTACAGGAATTTGGATGGAGGCAGACAGACTTCTTCTTACACTGGCTATCAACTCCTGCAGTCACCCCTAATCTAAGCATGCAACTATAAGTCAATACATAACACACCTACCTAGCCTTGGGGGTGTTTTTTGTATGTATGGCTGTTTTTTGTTTTTGTTTTTATCTCACCTTAAAGGTAGCCATACTCCATCTTCAGGAACTGGGAAGAAAATTTGGAAAAAAGACAGGATGTAGAGCACAAGAGGCAGAAATAATAAATCTTGAAGAGAAAAAGAGAGCATGACAGGAAAGAGGAACCCCTAACTACCCAACGACAGTGAACGTGATAGTTCCTGTGGTTCCAGAAACAGGAGGGGCCCTTAATTTCACATTCCGCAGTGCCCCACTGCAGCGGAGGCAGAAAGACAAATTGTAGACAAGCATTCTGAAACACAAACCATATCAACGCTGCCTTTTCATTTTGAAAGTGATTTATAAAGTGATTAATACCGTAGTGGCGATCACAAGAAGCAACTTCCAGCAAAACAATGAACCAACAAACCAACTGTGTTGCTAAGCAGTCGCAAAGCCCTATTTCTATTATGCACATCAATATCCTTGACCATAAGCATAACTTCATAAGTCAAAGTGTCCACACACCAAATTGGAGCTGAGTCCAACAGTTCCACTATTGTGGAAAACAACAACAACAAAAAATGGTATTTAGGGCCCTCTAAATACCCCCATCCCACCCCACCCCACTCCAAACTATCTTCCTGACCTTGACCTTGTCAATAGGGGTATTTTGAAAAAGAACAACTAGACATTCTATGTGCAAGAGTTGGGAGCCGGTGGATGATTCCTCCATTGATGAAGGAGATCCATGCAAGTCAAAACATTTCACCGGCCAGTCAAAGCTGACCAAAAGTGAACAAAACATTCAAACACAGCAATTAAAATGAGGAAGAAGACACAACAATCAAACCTATGTCACAAAAGAGGCAGACATACTTGGAGCAAGGTGCATCCCAAAGAAAAAAAATTGCATGAAATTGAAAAGAAAATCTTCTCAAGCCCCCCAACACATCAACACCCCACGCCTCTGGAATTGAAAATTCCATGGATGCATCCAGCCTGTTAAAGATACATAAAATGGCCATACATATAGACAACAACACTACCAAGTAAATAATATGAATCATTCATGTGGTTTTTATAGCACCATCGACCACTATTGACAACACTACCAAGTAAACAATCACTCAATCATGTGGTTTATAGCACCACCGACCACTATGGGCCACATCAGAGTTGACACCTTGTCAGCTAAGTAAACAAGTGTACATCATGGCTGCCATGCGAGTTGGGTCGCATGATTTTAATTAAGGGGAGAGTATGTAGAGCCTAAAGTTAACGTGAGAGCGTTGGTCTTGAACCTGTATTCAAGACGTGTTTAGAGCGGCGGAAGGCCAGGTATATAGAGTAGCGAGTTCCTCTCTGGAGAGGTAAGCTCGGGCTCTCCCGATTGACTTGGTTGGGGCAGAGGCCGAGAGCGAGTTGAGAAGTGCAGTCGGTGCACTGAGCGCTCCTGATCGCACCCCGGGTGGGGGTTGACAGTACTCAGGTTTGCTGGTTGGCACCAGGTAAGTGTTCAGTTGTTGTAAGGGTTGACAGGGACTATAGGTGTAAAGGGTCGCTTTAAATATAACACCTGGAGAGGTATTTACACGGAATTTCCCTGTTTCACAGTTCTTCCCTTTATTCAGCTACCCGCTTACTGAGGCCATCCCGGACTGCCTTGGCTGGGGCCTAGCGATGGGCACTGAGTGGGTGTTCGGAGTAAGCAGTCTAGTGTGAAAGGTCGTCGCAACTAAGCCCTTGGGTCGAGGTAGTTGGCGGAGGGGGGACCCACGAGTCTCTGTGGGATGGAAGCCGGCCTCACTACCCCAGGCATGGGTAGGACGAATGAATTGAGGGCCAGGTGTAAAGAAAGCCCGATAACGCAGGAATGATACTGATCCTTGCGTGGTTGTGTGCCATGGACTGGTACTTAAAGAGTGCTAGGGTGTGCCCGTGACTGGTCTCTGTTAGTTCACTTGTTTTTATGTGTCTTTTATGTAAATGGAAATGTTGGCTCTATGCTGAGTGGATGATACAAATTTTAAATTAGCAGCCGAAGAGTTACTTCCGGCATTCTTTAAAATTTCTGTTGAGTAAATTTAATAAATTGTAACTCCCTATGGGAGGGGAACTGGGAATTGAAATTTTTTGTTGTGCACCTTTGGTTGAGTGGAGAGATAGTGTGTGTGTGCACAGAGTAAGCCTTGTTGTGTGTGTATGGAGTTTGACCACATGTGACAGTGTTTATTTCTTCTTCTCTTCTGTGTACACAGGCTGTCAACTCCTGCGGTCACCCCCAATCTAAGCATACAGTCAATACACAACCTACCTACCTAGCCTGGGGTGGAATTTTGTGTGTATGGCTGTTTTGTATCCCACCTTAAAGGTAGCCATACTCCATCTTCAGAAAATTGGGGAAGAAAGCTTGGAAAAAAAGACAGGATGCTGAGCACAAGAGCAAAATAAAGAAATCTAATTTATCTTAAAGAGAAAAAGAGCATGACAGGAAAGAGGAACCCCTAACTACTTAACGACGGTGACCTTGATAGCTCCTGTGGTTTGAGAATCTCGCTTTGGAATTCCGCTGATACCCCTGAAGTCGGTGTTTTTGAAAATGCAACTGTTTTCGGCTCTAGCATTTGCACTACGAGAGCAGTAATATTTCTTGTGCTTGCAAATTACTTTTCTGCTAAAGAAGCCGTTACACCCACTACACATCACTACACCTGTGCTACCCTGCTTCCTTCCCTCAGCAGCTGTTTTTCCTTCACCCCGATGCTGGATTTTTTTTTGAGGATTCCTTCTTTTCTTAAAGATTCAACACTCTCAACTGTTCCTGAGGGGGCAGAAAGTAAAGCTGCTTTTCACACTCTCTTCTTCCTTATGCTTCCTCTTCATGTGTCTTGAAAGTTTTGCTTGAAATGTCCCACAAAAGACACATGGACGTGGAGGCTTCTTGTAAGTTTTGCATGAAGTGCTTGAAGTGGAAGTTGACTGTGAGAAAGATGCCGACTTTTCTGAAGGCTGGGTGGAACTACCTCCAGTAACAGTAGCCTTCGAGGAAGAGCTGACCTTGCACACACACTGGGGTGAAGTACCTGCACTAACACTAGTCTCAGAGGAAGAAGCTGACCTTGCAACACACTGGTGTGAAGTGCCTGCAGTAACATTAGCCTCTGAAGAGGAAGCTGGCTTGGCAGAAAAGCAGTCTCCGCGGAAGAAGCCACTTTGCACCAAGCTGGTGTGAAGTGTCTGCAGAAACAGTAGTCTCCGTGGAAGAAGCCAACTTTGCACCAAGCTGGTGTGAAGTGTGTGCAGTAACAGTAGCCTCCGAGGAACAAGCTGACCTTGCAGAAGATCGGCGTGAAGTGCCTGCAGTAACAGTAGCCTCCAAGAACAAGCTGACCTTGCAGTAGATCGGCGTGAAGTGCCTGCAGTAATAGTAGCCTCCGAGGAACAAGATGACCTTGCAGTAGATCGGCGTGAAGTGCCTGCAGTAACAGTAGCCTCCGAGGAACAAGATGACCTTGCAGTAGATCGGCGTGAAGTGCCTGCAGTAACAGTAGCCTCCGAGGAACAAGATGACCTTGCAGTAGATCGGCGTGAAGTGCCTGCACTAACAGTAGCCTCCGAGGAACAAGCTGACCTTGCTGTAGATCGGCGTGAAGTGCCCGCAGTAACAGTAGCCTCCGAGGAACAAGCGACCTTGCTGTAGATCAGCGTGAAGTGTGTGCAGTAACAGTAGCCTCCGAGGAACAAGCTGACCTTGCTGTAGATCGGCGTGAAGTGCCTGCAGTAACAGTAGCCTCCGAAGAAGACGAAAACCTGGCAGTAGACTGGTAGTACATAGCGTCTGATGTTTCAGTAACCTCCAAGGGAGCACTTGTAGGGGTTCCTGCAAACATAACCACCACCCAATTGAACTGAACCAAATACCTTTGAAATGGAAGAAAAATATATCAGATGTTTAAAATAGAAGATTCAGTGACATTTACCCTTTACTCAAAATGGTTCTCTCTCTCTCTCTCTCTCTCTCTCTCTCTCTCTCTCTCTCTCTCTCTCTCTCTCTCTCTCCTCTCTCTCTCTCTAATGTTCTTTGGATGAGATGCCACCGGCCACAAGACATCAAACGCATCTGGTAACCCCGTTCTACTGTTCAATAGGAGAAAGCCATTGTGAGCCAATGGAATGGAATCCCAATACATATTACATGCATCCTGTGCGCCAATGACAGTTTACGTGAGACTCTGGGCACAGGGCAGAATACAAATTTCTAAATAAGAAAAACAAGAATGGAAAAAATTAAAGAAAAAAGCAGAATAGACTCACCAACTACCAAATCCTGTACACAAATATATTCACATGAGATGCATTTTGAACCATTTTGCTAATACGTGGGGTGAAAAAAATGAAGATTACCTGAGTTGTTTTTCTTCTTTAGCCCTGGATAGACATCAGACACATCAGAGTCAGAATCTCCTGTGGAATCGGGAATGTGCTCAGACTGGTCAGAATCGGCGTCCCCCTGAAATAATGACAAAATATTCTCAAGCACTCCAATAGTTTATGCATTTACTTGAGTCCATTACCATAGGCTATCTTTTATTAGTTCAACTGGGTGTCATCCTGGGGTATTAAAAATATACTAAATGAAACTCTACAGCATCATCTTCTGAGCAAAAAATTATCCAAATTCAAAATCTCATTTTCTTTAAGTATGTATGTAAGTGACTCTCTCTCCCTCTCTCTCTGTCTCTGTCTCTCTCATCACAGGTACTGTTGTAGTTATTGAACGCAACACTTGCTCTCATAATTTTTTTTCCTTATACTGTACTCATCCACGTCATCACACGTTTAAAAAAAAAAATCCAGTGGTATCTTTCACCTGAAACCCTCTTGAGCGCTAGGGTCTCACTTTGTGGGGTTACATGAAGAAGAATTAGAACAATGTAACTTCAGAGTATATATATATATATATATATATATATATATTTTTTTTTTTTTTTTTTTTTTAAGAAAAACAATGAAATTCAGGGGCCACATTTTCATGTCGAACACACTTGGCCATGCAGACCCAACTTGTGTCAGGGATGAAAACAAAGCTAAGCAAAAAACACTGGGAAAGTTGTTGATGGCGGGGGGGGGGGGGGAGGGGGGGGGGGTTGTACAACGTGCACCACTCTCAGAAAAGTTGTTGAACAGAGGAGAGTGGGGGGGGGGGGGATGGAACGGTGTACACTCTCTCAAAAGTTGTTCAGCGTGGGAGGAGGTGGGCGCGGGAGGGGGGGATCGAATGTTGTGCACTCTGTCAATAGTTGTTCAGTAGGAACTGTTAAAACCTGAGGGCTTAGCCATGGGTCGCCCGGTATGTGATGCTCGACTTTATGAATAAAAAAATCTGTAAAACCCCCCCCCCCCCAACTTTTGCCAGGTCCAGCCCTGGGAGGGCACAGCACTGCAGCAATGTGCTCTCCGAGTGCAGGCAGTACAAATTCACAACATTATTTTTATTGCATTGGTATACCAAGCACAAGTACTGGTTTACACAAAGCTTTAGACCACTTACCTGCCTATCTTCCGACACGCCTCTATTAACTTGTTCAGGGAGCTGATGTCCATTTTCCAAGTCACTGTCACTACTATCCTCGGTTTCACGGATGATACCCCTGCAATTATAATCAATTGCATACAATCAGTGATATGAAAGACTCTTTAGTTCTGTAAGTGTTCTACTTAGGATGACCAAACTGAAAAAACAACCATGATATACCCCCCCCCCCCCCCCCCCCCCCCGCCTCCCACACTACTTGGTACACTGTGTCACACTGTTTGAGGGGGTCTGTTTTGTCTTCACATGGGTCAGTTGTTGCCGTAGGGAATTAGTGGATTTGTGTGAAAACTTTGCAGCCATGTTGTTAGACAGCTCTGGCTAGATGAAAAAAACAGTGCTGATGAAGGCTGGGTGATCCAGCTGAAATATCCCTACAGGAAGTCCCCGATCCTGAGTAAGTACGCCTTTTATAATGTCGAATCCAGGATCCAGAAACCTACATTCTTATTAACTATCATCCATACAAATCACGTGTTTACCGCATATGGGAATTGAGCTTCAAAGGTTTGTGCACAAGAAGCGCTCTATTCAGGACTAACAGTGAATCTACACACTTCACAGCCTAGTGGTAGATCAAACGCCAGCAAGCACAGAAAATGAAAATAGCTATAGTAATATTAATACATAAATATTTCAAACTATTTTATTGTCATTAAAGAAATATTATTATTGTATTTACATAGGACCTATCATTGGTCACAGACCAACCTCTAAAAACAAGTGCTTTTCAATCATCACACCACTTTACAGTTTACTCAATGGGCTTGCCTACCCAGGTAGAGCCGACTGATATGCTGACTGCTGGCACTTAGTTATTCCCCATGCCATTCAAAATATCACCTACTCATTTTTGGCTCATGTGTGTAAACAAAGTGAGTCTATGTTCTCATGCTGTGTGTTTGGTGTGTGTGTGTGTGTGTGTGTGTGTGTGTGTGTGTGTGTGTGTGTGTGTGTGTGTGTGTGTGTGTGTCTCTGCATCCATTAATCCATGTATGTGTGCCTGAGTGTAGGCGTTTGTGGTCAACTTTAACGTTGGCAATTTCTCAGCAATTACAAGTGCTGGCAGCGGCCCTTTGTTCCCAAGCGGAACCAGAGGCATAATTCAAGTCAAGTCACAAGTGCTGACAGGGTCAAAAGTGATAGACTTGCACTTAATCACAATGACACACCCTTCCTAGCAAGCCCTAGCATGAAGACATCACGGAATGGTAAAGGTGTAATTTGTTTAATTGGATTCTCTAACTAGGAGTAGGACAACTTGAACTGCCTCTAGTGTTCTGTACCAACTTGAGCCTTGAAGGCTTTGCCTCTCGTCATTTATCTCCTTTATCCCTGCAGTTCCACACAGCATGCACGCCATGTTTCATGTAATCCATTTTCACCGGCACAAGATGACCTACACTTTTGAAATATCAACCAGAAAGTAACAGTTTTCAGCTTTGTAAGAAACACCAGGCAGATATCTTCAATCTACTTGATCTTTGACAAGGTAAATTGACCTCCCCTACTCTTTTCGATTTTTCAACTGCTATGAGTTTTATTTTTTTATGTGCAGGGATCTAGGGTCCGACTCGTTTATAATTATTGTCCCCAAGATAACACGCCAAAATAAGGCAGGATAGGATTGACTCTAAAGTAATCTATAAGATATAAGAAACTATAGTTCAAAATGCCAAATGTTTTTGAAGCATGCCAGTACACCCTTAAAAATGCAGCATTTTCTTCAGTCTTATAAACAAAGATTCCATAATTACAGAATGCTTAAACTACACAAATGATGTTCAAGCAAGCCAAAAATCCAAAAGATACTTACTCGTTCTTAAGGTAGCCAAAACAAATCTGAAAATGTGGCCATGAGCAAAGAAGGCAAGCCAATGACCAACTTGGACAATTCAACCTGACCCACAGGAAGTAAACACGCAGCTTGTCTGAAAGAAAAAAAAAAGTGATAACAGTATATTTTGCCTTTTTTATGTAAGATAAGATACGTCTTTATTACCAAGTGTACACGAGTCACAAAGAACATTGGGAGGGATAGAGCACAAGCTAACAAACATTTCGAGCTCAAGCTCAGTCATTTCACATAATCATAAACTAAGCAAAGGTTGAATATTGGAAGAGTACACATAAGCTTGTCTAACTACCCCCCACCCCCCAACTCGCCCAATCATGCGCGAACACACACACACACACACACACACACACACACACACACATTCTGTGAACTGGAAATAGAATTACTGAATAGACGGTGCACATAGCTGTCTAAAAAAAAGCACTCACACACATATCGAAACATACATGGCTAGTGTAATTGATGGCGAGTCTGTCACACAGAATGACAAGATTCTGCATTTTGATTCAAGGCTTCGATAGCTTTTGGAAAGAAAACTATTTGTGACGCTCCGCCACGAATGAGTCGCATTGTCCCTCACCGAGTTTTTTCGCTAGGGCCGATTTTAGGCAGATGGGGGTCAGGTTATGGATTTTTAGATTTTAATGGAATATTAACCTACAGCCTTTCTTCTGTCTTCCATGCAAATATTAAAGTGTAAATATGTTTCTTTTTGCCCAAAAAATGCTTTTGAAAACACATAACCTCTTGTTTTGCCAGCTTACAAACCGATAAAATTGATCAAAATTTTCCCCGAAATATTGGAATGGACCTGTCGAATGATACTCGTTGGAAAGGTCTAGACCTCTATTTTTAAACTGAAACCCTTTCAGGGGTCAATTTCCACGGTGTAAGCCAATCATCGTCCTTTAAAAAAGGGGTATGACGTATAAACAAAGCGTCACTAAGGTGGGATTCCCCACTGATGGTTGGCCCAAAGGCGTTCACGTGACCAACACAAGCAACAATGGCGGCTTCCAAAGCGAACACGCCGGAGAGTCTTAGGGCTAATATTTGTGATTTTTTTTTTTAACAAGATCGGCTCGCGATGCCAACATATTTTCATCATCAGATGAACATGACATTTACGGGCTGGAGACTGAATATTTCCTGGACGACGATGGCAGTGTTTCAACCGATAACGAAGAGGAAATGGGTGATCGAAGTGATATTGACAGTCAGTGCTCCGAGACCGGCTCGGATCACGAAGAAGCACCTGCACTCGTCCAAGTTCAAGAGCCCAATCTGTCTGTGAATGCCGACATAGACAGCGAAACTATGCTTGGACCTGATGCTGAAAGGCTGAAAGTTCAAGCTTTCGGACTGCAAGTGTCGAAATCGCCATGTGGCAGGTGCAAGCAGTGTCGTGACTGACAAGCAAAGCAGTGAAACTGACAGTGCTGAGCCAGTGTCCAAAAGAAGGGATGCATTGCACAGTTCACTTCTGAGGACATACTGGCAAAGAGAATGACCATGGCTGAATTATCTGAAGGTAAGCACACAATTCAGTTAATATTTACTGTCACTGCATAATTGTTTGATTTGTGTTTAATTGTGGCAAGGTAAACATGATTAAACCAAAAGCATAACCTCATTGTGATGAGTCATGCATGCACACACACACACACACACACACACACACACACACACACACACACACACACACACTCACTCACACACATACATATTGTTATGCCCACACACATAGTCATACAGTGATTCTATAAACACACACACAATGTATTATGCACAAGATGACACACACACACACACACACACACACACACACACACACACACACACACACACACCATAAGCTTAATGCTGATGTAACTGAACAAAAAATAATCATAAAGAGAGAAGCCCTCTCTGTTAAATCTAATTGTGATCAATATGTTTGTTTTTAACTTTACAAAATGCATTATGCTGGTATGTGATAGTATGTGTGTGTCAGTTGCATGATTAAGTAATTGTACACTGTACAGTATGTGTGTGTGTGTGTGTGTGTGTGTGTGTGTGTGTGTGTGTGTGTGTGTGTGTGACTTGTATTCTATGAGTGAATAATAATTATTGTACAGTGTAGTGCGTACATGAGTGTGTGTGTGTGTGTGTGTGTGTGTGTGTGTGTGTGTGTGTGTGTGTGTGTGTGTGTTTTCTGTATGCACACATGTGTAAATGAGTGGGCAAAAGGCTATTTTAATAGTGTGTGCTTGTGTGTTACTATGTTTTGGTTTTAGTGTGTATTGTGAGGTTCAAATTAACCAGGCATTTGTAATAACTAACTCTTTCTAAGGTGACTCAAAGTAAGACTTTTTTTCAGCTTAGAAGGACATGGTGCTGCATGGAATGCTTGCGTGTACCCCATGAACAACTCAGAGATCACTGTGGGCAAGCCTTGTCGCCAGAAGACCAGAGAACATCAGCGCACAACATACACTGTCGACTTCAAGATTGTCTGCAGGGAATCTTTAAAGTTTATTTATTGGTAAGCAAATAACACTGAATCAGAAATTTGCAGAACTAGAACTTCTAGTTTTATTAATCCTTAATTTTTTTCTTGTCTCTCTTATTTTTTCCCAATGGAATCTTTTATTTTTTTAATTTTCCTCCTCGCCTTACTCTTTTCAGTTTTTGTGACTCAATCTCATCATGCATATCTGTCTGTTTCACAACTGATTAACATTGTCTACTAGAATTAAATTTGATATTTAGCTAATAAAATATAGATTTAATTTTACTTTTTCACCTTTTTATTTTAAACCTTTTGGTTATAGTGGTATATTAAAATGGAAATATTATGAACATTTGATTTACAATTCATTAATTTCATTTTATTTTCAACTGAGCATTTTATACTAAATTGTCAATATTTTTCTTAGGCAGAAATATTTTGTGACTGCTGCATAAAGACTGTTTGAAACAGACAAAATGTCAAATGTTTAGCAGCTTTTAGTTTGTGAACCATTGATTTAAATCTGAATCAAGAATAATTTTGTGTACACCGTTTATGATTGAAGTAATTGCTAACAGTTACACACACTTTACTAATAAAACACTAAAACAGACTTCACACACTGAGACAGCTTACAGTAACATCATTAACACAAAAGTTGATTGAAATCACGGCTAATTGTTAAACACACTCTCCTAATAAATCTAAAACAAACTTCACACATGCTGACACAGCTTACATTAACTTTTTTATGTTTAGCTTACAGCAACATTATTAACACAAAAGTGATGAATTCACTGCTAACAATTACACATGCTTTACCAATAAACACTAAAAGTAAACAGACTTCAGACACACAGGTTACCTTTCTTCAAGTAGAATGATTAATTCCTGTTTTCTGGTAAGTGTTGCTAAGAACAGAATTCAACACTCAAACACTGTTTCAGATTAGTCAGAACAAGCTGACCGCTTTACTGCGTGTGTGTGTGTGTGTGTGTGTGTGTGTGTTTCAGGTCACCGTATGCTTGGGAAGACTTCTTTCTTCAAAATATGGCAGCACCACTTCCCTTCATTGTTGTTGGAAACCCAGTGACGGATCTGTGTTGGCAGTGCAAACAAAACAATGAGAAGATCTGTCGCAGTACTGGTCTCCCGGAAGAAGAGAGTGGTGCCAGGCTTCAGGATCAGCTGGCTCACTTACAGGTTGTTGAGGCAGAGTGGACATTTTACAACAGGCAGGTGGACCACAGCAAAGCTGCAACAGCTGCTGCCAACATCATGAGCTGGGACCCCATCCTGCCAACAGCTGGTCAGCCAGGATGCATTACAGCTGTGACTTTGCCAGCAAGTCCATCTGCCCAGCAGCCCTCTCCAGCATGATCCTATTTTTTGTTCCCAGAAAGTGCGGCATCTTTGGAGTCTGCTGTGAGGGTCTTCCACAGCAGAGATAAATTACCTCATTGATGAAGGCATGTCCAGCGGCAAGGGGTCCAGTATGGTGCTTTCTCTGCTGCACCATTTTTCCCAGCATTTTGGCATTGGGGAGATGGAGGTGGATCTACACTGTGACAACTGCAGCGGCCAGAACAAAACCAAGTCCATGTTGTGGTACCTGGCCTGGCGAGTCATGCAGGGCCTTCACACCTCCATCACCGTCAACTTCATGCCTGCCCGCCACACCAAATTTGCTCCTGACTGGTGTTTCGGCCTCCTGAAGCCACGCTTCAAACGTTGTGAAGTTCACGGCCTCAACGGCCTGTGCCATGTCATCAACAGCAGCACCACCAAGGGCATCAATCGGGCGCAGATCATTGGCACAGAGGCTGGGGAAGAGAAAGTCATGGTCTATGACTGGCAAGCATTTTTTGATGTGTATTTTAAGGCAGTGAAGGGAATGAAAAAATATTTTCATTTCCGTTTTTCCTCAGATGCTCCTGGAACTGTGTATGTGAAAACCACACTGAGCGCAGAGGAGGAACAGATACAGCTAGCATACTGTGTGGACACTGCCTGGTGTCGTCTGGTCAGTCTCCCTGCCTGAATTCAGCCCCCTGGATTGTCAGCTGACCGCAGAGAGTACTATACTAGCACATCAGACCCTTTGTCAGACCTGACGCACAAGACATTCTCTGCCCCTAAGCCTCTGCCCCTGCCCTAGTCACTAGTCCAGTACTGTGAGTAGAACATCATCTTCCTGTGGGAATTACTGTTCTCATGTGTGTTCAAACTACTTCATATGGTCAGGGAAGCTGCGTTCTACTGCCGCGGTCAGTGTAGTATCTTTTTTAGGTTTTTTTTTTTTTTTTTTTTTAATTTTCTTTATTTTCTGACTTAAGATCTTACACTAGCAGTTACTGAATAAAAGCACACAAAAGATTACCTCAAGTAGTATGGTTATGTGAATTAATTTACTGATATAAATTTAAAGCAGCTTATTCTTTTCTCTCTGTGTTATTGTTCAATTTATCCAAAACCTGTTTTTTGAATAAAATCTAGAAATGTCAATATTTTTCCCCAAAAGTTTGTGTGATGATACAGAATGGTCATGTGCATGTTTGTGCGAAGTTTCAACAAGATATCTTAATTAGAAGTACTTGGTTGCTATGAACATGTTTTGAAACTTTTCGGCTGCAATTTCTCTTTTCGCTGTATTGACGGGGTCTAAACTTCAAATCACAATAACTTTGCCAAAATAGTCCGATTTACAATCTGTCTTTTTTTTGTTGGAGAGCATTTTTATTGTAGAATTACAAGAATATAAATAACTCAAAAACGACCTCTGGTGCAATGTGACTCATTTTGTGGTGGAGCGTCACATTTGCAAAGCCATTCGTTCTTGTTTTCAAGGTTATGTACCACCAACCTGAGTGAGGAAAGCAGCTTGAAAAATCCAAAAGCTGGATGTTGTCTATCTTGACTTATCGACTTAGCCTTTTTTAAATGCTAGTATAGATTTCATCCAAGGACGGCAAGTTACACTCACACCCTATGATCTTGGTGGCTGTTTTGACAATCATTTTGAGGGCTGAAACATCCTCTTTTGACATGTTACCAAACCAGACAACTACTGCAAAAGTTAATACACTTTCAATGATTGTTCTGTAGAACTGGATCAGAATGTCCTTGTTGACACCAAATTTTTTCAACCGCCAAAGAAAAGTACAAGCGCTGCTGGGCTTTCTTAACGATGTTCCTGGAATTTTTCTCCCATTTTAAATTATCAGAAACGATTAGTCCAAGAAATTTAAACTCACTAATGATTTCCAATGGGTTGTTTTTGATAGTTACTGGGCAAGGGAGCCGTCTTGGTTTTTCTGAAATCTAGAATCTTTTGTTTTTGATACATTTAGCTCCAAGTTGTTTTGGTCGCACCAGCTAACGAGCTCGGAAACGTCATATCTGTAGTTAGACTCGTTACCATTCGTGATCAGCCCTTCAAGAGTCGTTTTGTCGGCAAATTTTTTATTTAACCACAGTATTACATTCATGGTGAGTTTTACAATCATGGATGAACAATGAATACAAGACTGGGGACGGAACACATCCTTGGGGGGCACCATGTTAAGGGTAAGGGTGGAAGAGAACACATCACCAACTTTAGAAATCTGTGGTCTACATCTGAGGGAATCAAGGATCCAGACACAAACTGATTCAGGGATCAAAAGATGTTTCAAATTCATATAAAGCTTTGAAGGTACTATTGTATTAAATGCTGAACTGTAATCAATGAAAAGTATCCTAACGTACGCGTCTGGATCCAAAAGATGCACTCACCCGACACCAGTCTGCCTCAGCCCTTAACAAGGTCTGTTTGATTCACCAGACCAATATGACCACTCACCCAACATGGAGAAATCCCAATTAAAGGAGAAAATGAAGTAGGTCACTAAGTTTAACCCAGAGACTGTATTGTGCTACATGCAGAAATTAACCACGTTCAACTGTTTTTATCTTTGCCGTTCAGATGAATCGGCAGGGTTTCCACTTCGGCCGCCCGGTTTCATTTTTTTTTTTAAACATTTTTTTTTTTTAATAATCAGAAAGAAAAATAAGTTACGTATCAAGTGATTATATGACATTTTTTATAGCATAACAAACCTTTCACACAATTCTGACACACTAGTTTCATATATACTAGAAACATGCACAGTAATTTTATTAAACAAATGCAGAAAACAAAGAAATGAAAAATAAAAATAAAGAGAAGATAATGAGCAAGCTAACAAAATACACACAAAAACACACACACATGCGCGCACACCACTTGCCCCAACATCACATCACCACCACTCTCTCTCTCTCTCTTTCTCTCTCAATCAGCTAGGTTAATTCTTCCATGCCAATCTTAGGGTTAACAAGATCACTGCATGAGGTAGGTGGGTAAAGAAAGAGGAGTCCCTATGGGGAGTGGCAGGTGGGGGTGGGGGTGGGGGCAGGTGGGGGGGGGGGGGGGGCTGGGGGAGAGGGGCTGGGAGGCTGGGGGGGACTGGGGTGACTGAGGAAGATGGAGTGCAAAGGAGAAAATGAAGTAGGTCACCAAGTTTAACCCAGAGACTGTATCGTGCTACGAAAGCCCTTTATTTATTTTTTCGAATGATATTGTAGCCCAATACATTCCTCAACTGCTTGAATTATTAAAAAAAAAAAATCAAATTCTAATGACTGATTAGGAATTCCGAAGTTGTTTCAGTTAATGGGAATTTTTCCTTTTGGGTTCTGACTTCATATCCCCAAAAGTCATTCGAAAGAGAATTCGCTACAAAGTGAGGTTCCGTGTACGAACGAACGCACATCTCACCCATTAAAATCCATAGGCCTACTCTTTCACGCCAATAATACCTCTGACCACCACTCCCTGACACACACACACACACCCTACTTCACCCACTTTCCTGCTCACGTCTCCTCTCCCCCCCCCCCCCCCCCCCCCTGCTCTTCACTGCCTTAGTACGACATAATCATCAGCATAATGATGTTGGTCGGAAAATGGAAGAAGAAGAAGACTAGTAATAGTCAGGTCTGTTGGCTGACCTACATTGAAGAAGGCTGAATACGAATGACAAGAACATACAAAGCATGCAACCTGTGTGCCAAATCTAAATGAAAATGAATGGGACAGATTAAACATCCCCATCTGGAAGATCAAGAGAAGACCAGTTTCACTTACCTTCAATGTAAACACCAAATTGAGAACCAGCAGTCACAGTGGCTGCTGGAAAAAAATGGCTGCCAGTAACAGCATAATACGAGTTGCCCGGATGTTGTTTTACAGCAGGCCAACCTGGGAGTCTAGTCAGTCAGCTTAGGTCTAAATGAGAATTTAGATCCCTGATAGCTCAGATGTACACTATATATCTCCACTGTTTTTTGAGTTCACACAGTATGTAGGAATAAATCCCAGGTTGTTTTGGGTTCGATTTAATCATTATGTGAAATAAAAACATGGGACAAAATCTCGTGAACATATATCATGCTTACAAAAAGTTATTTCCCATTATGTACTGGTCCCTCTAAGATCTAAATTTACTGTGGTCTCCTTAAGTCATGAAGTACATTGTAAGCTGTAACTCTCAAACGATTGGTCTTTCCTCCAAATCCATTGATCTATAAATAAAACAAAGCCTGGGATCCTCTATAGCTCAGTTGTATTGTCACTGAGTTGAATGACACAGAGAAAAAGAGGGAAACCTTAAGGGGACCAGAAAACGGTAGCCTTAACTCTAAAGTACAGTAAAGATTTACCTTAGGGGTACCAAATGTCGACCTAAGTAGGTAGGCTTTGATCATATATATATATATATATATATATATATATATATATATATATATATATATAAGTTAAAAATATGATTAAAAAAGAGATTAAAAAAAACACCAACAAACTTGTTTCAAGCTCTCTGCTCTCTTCAGAGTTTGTTGTGTGTTTTTTAATCTCTTTTTTAATCATATTTTTAACTTATGTCGCTCCCTTCCCGGTTGAGCGTTTTTAGAGTTCTTGCTGGCTCTCTAGTTTTATTTGTGATATATATATATATATATATATATATATATATATATATATATATATATATATATATATATATATATGTGTGTGTGTGTGTGTGTGTGTGTGTGTGTGTGTGTGTGTCCATGAAGCTTTATTTTATCATGCCTTTGTACATAGTTGCCTGTAAAGAAACATGGTCTAAACAGATCTTACCACGCGTTTGCACACAGAGTTACCATGTTCAGCTATAAATCATTCAATAGTGGGGGCAGTTTAGATCAAACACAATTGCCTTTCAGATCTCAGAGGTTCTAACGCCTTTGGAATGGCGATGTGATGTTGCATGTGTCATATGTACGAGAGAAAGTGGCGGGTTCTGTCCCTCTGAAGTTCCTGCGTATGGCGGCACTATGCATAACTTCCCCACCAGTAAGAAGGGAGGGGTGAGGAGATCGACTGAGTGTGGGTGTCAATGGAATTCATGTGACTTACAGACAGGAAGGATTGTGTGGTGTAGTGACCACTCCCTCTGTGATGTAGGGTTGAGTGGAGGAAGGAAAGTGGAGGTGGTGTTGATTTGTGTCGTACTGCGTTTCAGTTATGTCACGCTTCTACACGGTGTTCCAAGGTGAGTGGTCTTTGTCTGTCCTCCAGGTGGCCCATGCCGTACAATCTGTGTGATAGCATTGTGTTAGCTGAAGACAAAGACTGACAGACAGGCTGTAGGATGGGAGCAAGATGAAGGACGGGGAGAAGAGGTGAAGATCAGCGTTGCAAAAAATTGTAAAAGCTGATGAGCAAACAACCCCCCCCCCCATCTCTCTCTCTCTCTCTCTCTCTCTCTCTCTCTCTCTCTCTCTCTCTCTCTCTCTCTCTCTCTCAGTACATTCCAGTGGAGTTCCACCAGAAGAGTGATGGCATGGCTCCATCTGCGTGTTCCAGAATAGGTTCCAGACAGCCTTTGGACAACAGGTCAGACATATTTGCTGAAGCGCTTGCTTCGGCCGGAATCATTTTGGTAAAAACACACAGCAAACACCTATACATAGAGACTATAGTTAATAAGACACAGCCAGAGGTGCCTGTGCCAGTTTTTCCCTCTAGCATCGAGATCATATAACATGTTATAAGCTTTGCGTGGTAATCTGTGCTCCTGCATGTAACGTAAACTCAGCCAATAACGGATACATTTACCTGCTGAACTTATGTGCAGGGGGGATCTATTAGTCTCACCATAGATAAGATCATTAGGCGTTTGCCTGTCTACACCCAAAAACCTTTTTTAATGAAAACAGGTGTACAGATTCACAATATATGGCAGCATTGCCTAATCCCCACAATTCAGACCCATATTGTACAATTGGTTGAATTTGACTATCAAACAACTTGAGAAAAAATACAAAGGCGTATTATTGAGGATGTACAGCTTTTTCATGATACTGAGCAGCACATTTTTGGCCTGCTTGCAAGATCCTTGCACGCACTAACACAACTCATACGTGTAGAAAAAAAAATATACCCAGATACTTATAAGCATTCACAACAGGCATGGGAATGCAAGCATAGAACACCTTTCTCTTGCACTCAAATAAACATCGAAATGCAATAATCTTACTTTTGGACAAATTAACCTTTAGCTGGAGAGAAGCAGCTGTGCGATGTAGACTGTTCAGTTGAATCTGTAAACCAATAACGGTCTCTGATATCAAAACCACATCATCAGCTAATAAAAGAATAAACACTCAAAAGCATCCAAAGCCAGCAGAGCTCCATGTTTTCCATTGTTGATCACTTCAGTTGCTAACTCATTGATAAAGAGGGAAAATAGAACAGGACTGCAAGCATCACCTTGCCTTGCCCCGGTTGTACAGTTAATGTAATCTGTCAGTTTATCCCAACAACGAACTCTAGTCCTAACCACCTCATACATGCTTCTGATACATCTATAAAGTTTTACCCTTAATACCATTTTTAATCATGACTCGCCAAAGGAGATTTCTATTGATAGAATCAAATCCTTTTTCAAAATGTATAAAATCAGCATACAATTTTCGATTACGAGAAAACTGCTTCTGAACAAGAGCCATTAATGTAACCATGTGGTCAACAGTCGAATACCTTTTTTTTAAAACCAGCTTGGTGATCACCAGTAATATTTGTTTTCCTCAACCCACTCTTGCAATCTGTTATTTATTATCATTCCAAATATTTTACTGTTTATGTTACTAAGGCAGATACCCCTATAATTGTTTGCATTATTAGCGTCCCCATTTTTAAAGATAAGTATTATTATTGACTCCGTCAAGGTATCCGGAAATATACCATCATCAAACAGTTTATTAAAAAAAAAAAAAAAAAAAAAAAAAAAAAAAAAACACTGCACAACTTGGGCAGAACAGTGCTTGAACAGTTCACCAATTATGCCATCGGGGCCCGCTGGTTTATTGGTGTTTTTTTTTTTTAATTGCCAATAACACTTCTTCACTAATGGGACAGTTCATATAGACATTAAACTCGTCTTCAAAGCCCTCTTGATTTCGCTCATTGTCAGTATTTAACTCAAACAAAGCTTGAAAATGTTGAAGCCACACGTCAGTTGGAAAGTTATTTCTAGGCTGTTTCCTTTTTGGCGATATCTTGTGAACTACAGTCCAAAATTCCCTCTGTGAATTTATTGATGCTACTAACTTATATATTACTGATTTATCATATTCTTTCTCTTTTCTCTTAAGTGAATGTTTATACTCACGCCTGGCTAGTACGCATGCAGTTCTATCAGTGTCTTTTCCTGTATGGCGACTTATTCTCAGTAACCTCCAAGCCTTTTTTTTTATTAAGAACAAGTTGTTGATCATACCAGTCCTTTGATGTCCTGTCGTGACCCTGTATACGTTTTTTTTTTCATACATTCAGCATATTTCATTATACATTCAGTAAACATATGTAGTGCATTATTAATATTGACATCTATTAAACTTATGGCAATATCAATACTTTCACTTGCTTTTTCGTCATATAAGGTATTATTGAACGAAGAAGCGCATTCATCACTCCAGATTTTTTTTTTCCAAGTAACATTGCCTGACCTGTTTTGCTCATATCTTCTAAGTTTCCACAGGGGAAAAGAACATGAAGTGACACAGGAAAATGATCAGAATCTAAACGTTCTACAACCTGTAGCTCACAAACATCGCATAACAGAGCAAAAAGTTCATTTGACAATACAAAATAGCCGTTGACACTGCTCTGGTGATCAGAAACATATGTATATCAAACTTTGAGGTCGCCTTTACACATACCATTTAGTATACATAAGTTTAAAGCAGTGCACATGTTTAATAACGATTTCACGTAACTATTTAAATTTGTATCTAGAGAGCATCGGTTAGTGCTGAGAGACTGACTAGCGTACCATGTATCAAAAATATTAAACCCAGAAAAATTCTGAGAGATGTTAGAAGTTCTACCATTCAGTCACCGTTTAGAATGACATAAACATCATTTGTTATCAACGGGTCAGTGAAACATTCTTCCAGTATACTAATACCATTATGCACATGAAAATGGACATAAAAGGGAGAACCTTCTGGGGAAATGTACGAGCAAACATACAAAATATCCTTGTCCATTCCAAATAAGATTTTGTCAATCAAGCAGACAATTACATTTGGATTATTTACTTCCACAGTGCTAACAAAGGGGATAAATTCATTTCTTATTAAATAAATTGCACCTCCAGATCGTCTCCCTTTGCTCGTAGATTTAATTGCCGGCTTACAAAATATTTTAACCCAACAAACAAATCATCTCGACATTCCTCTATAAATGTCTTAGTTAAACAAACGAAGTCAAACTGATACAAAAAGGAAACAAAATCGGAATCAACAAGTTTTTACATCAAACCATTAATGTCTCATGTTGAAAAAGCGAAAGGTCTCTGTACAATAGGAAAAACCGTGTTGTTCGTGTATTCACACGTGGTATCGGACGGCATCGATGCCAAACAGGTTGGGTGTGTGTGAAACTGAGAGAGAGAGAGAGAGAGAGAGAGAGAGAGAGAGAGAGAGAGAGAGAGAGAGAGAGAGAGAGAGGATGGGGGGGGGGGGGGGGGGGTGGGTAGCTGTAGCTGTAGTCGTACACTCAGTATTCTCAATCTTATTCTCTTCTCACTCACGTTAATTTTTGACGGGATTATCTCCCTTTTGACCATTAACGTCGCTTCTGTAAAGCTGCCTAAATGTGCTCAATTATGAAATAACTCACACAATTTACAGTCTGCAGAGGATTCTCTGAAAATACGGCTTGCAGTAAGAGTACCGTTCTTACACCTCAACCTGGGACTGATGCTTTTATGTCATGCACCATGCATTTCTGTTGCAGTTTACGGAATGAGATGTTAGATTTTCTTAAAGACAGGTCCAGTTAAACGTGTTTAAAAAAGTGCAAAGCTAAAATGAATGCTTTGAGTGTTTGCCAGTTCCTCTTTTGCATAATCATGCTCATGTGGAGAAAAAAACAAAAAAAAAAAAAACAAACAAAAAAATAACACAAACAAACAAACAAACAAACAAAAACACACACACACACACACACACACACACACACACACACACACACACACACACACACGTTTTTATATGCATGATGTGTTGCAGTGTTGACCTTGTGGTAATGCGGATGGAGAGGATGCACTTGTGTGTGCGTGCGTGCGTACGTGCGTGCGCGCTTGTGTGTACGTGTGTGTGTGTGTGTGTGTGTGTGTGTGTGTGTGTGTGTGTGTGTGTGTGTGTGTGTGTGTGTGTGAAGGGAACCTATTCTTATGCTGCATATTTTCATTCAAAGTAATTTTCCTAGTAATCTTTTGACCTGTCTTTTCGTCTTTGAATTACTACTTCGTAATGACAGTTTTGTTAATTGATCCTTACGTGGTTGTGTTTGCAAGTAACGAAGTATTTTACTACCGTTGCTTTTATGCCTTTCTTCAACCTAAAAGAAAATCTACTCACATCAGGGTAAAATTCCTAAAATTATATTTTCCTACAAGAAAACAGTCGTATTGTTGTCCACAGTCACACTATCCTTTCCCTCCCAGTCTCTGTCCGTCTATTCTTCCATCCGTCCCTCTGTCTGTCTGCCTGAATGTCGATCAGTCAGTCAATCTCTCTGTCCATCTGTCTGTCTGTCTGTCTGTCTGTCTCTCTCTCTCTCTCTCTCTCTCTCTCTCTCTCTCTCTCTCTCTCTCTCATAAAAGACGCGATACATCTGCCTTCTTGGTATTTTGCTATAGGAAGTAGTCAGCATGGCATTTGAAAGATCGTTGTCTCAACACGCGAAACTGAAAAATGAAATGACTGCAACAGATGATGATCTGATTTGTTTTCAGTTCTGACAGTCTTGACATCGACGTTTTCGTCTACATGTCTTTTATTGTTGACAGTGATAATAAGTCAAAGTCAGTGTTTGTGTCTTTACTAAGAAAATAAGAAGTGAACCCAGTCTCCATCGCGTTTCTATGTTCTTTTCGAACAGTATTCTGAAAGTAAGCAATAAAATGGAAAACATAACCCTTCTCCAACGGGATAATCAATTCACACTTCTTGTAGAGACATTCAAGCTGATCATGGAAATTGGCAAAAACTATCGTTCTTCCGTTTGGGATGTTTGGGAATGTAATGAGAATTCTGATTATGGTTCGTCTCTCTCTCTCTCTCTCTCTCTCTCTCTCTCTCTCTCTCTCTCTCTCTCTCTCTCTCTCATAAAATACGTGATATATCTGCCTTCCATGTATTTTCCCATAAGGAAGTGGTCCACATGGTATTTGAAAGATCATTATCTCACCATGCAGTAAGGCACAAATCTGAAAAAAAATGAAACATCTGCAACAGATGATGGTCTGGGTTTGTTTTTCAGTTCTGACAGTCTTGCCATCGACGCTTCTGTCTACATGTCTTTTATTGTTGACAATAATGACAATTCAAAGTCAGTGTTTGTCTTAACTAAGAAATGGAGAAATGAAACCAGCCTTCATCACATTTCTGTTTTCTTTTTGAACAGTATTCTGAAAGTAAGCAGAAAAATGGAAAACACAACCCATAACCAAAGCGATAATGAATACACACTACTTGTAGAGACATACAAACTGATCCTGAAACTTGGCAGTACTATCGTTCTTCCGTTTGGGATGTTTGGAAATTTCATGATAGTTCTGATTATGATTCGTCTTCCGGCGTCCACTTCCAGTGTTTTCTTTCATGTTTTGGCCTGGTCTGACCAGTTGGTGTTGATAAAAGGTCCCTTAAGCAATGTTCTTGTTGCATATTTTAATATACCATACTTTGATAATTTGGGTTCCTGGCAGTGCAAAATCGTGACAGTGATAGAGTACACGGCGACAACTGTGTCCTCGTGGATGCTGGTGGCACTCACCATGCTGAGAGCAGCTTCTGTACTGTGGCCACTTCGCGTCAATTCTGTGTGGACTAAGAAAAAAGTCTCGAACTACAACTGGTATATTGATTGTCATTATTTCTCTCATCAATTGTCACTTTCTCTATGGAGCTGATATAGAAGAGACAACATGCAAGCCCAGTGTATCTGTATTAGAGGAGTACAATTGGTTTTATGACACGATCTGGAGCTGGATAGACCTGGTACAGTATTCTTTCTTACCTTCCACGTTGCTGCTGGTCAGTAACAGTATTCTTCTCTGGACAGTTTTCAAATCAATGAAAACAGACACAGGTAAACAAACCACCCAGGATTCCAGGCAGAGGAAAGTGTCTTCATTAACTGTGACTTTGATTGCTACAGTCTTTCATTTTTCATCCTGACAATGCCAAACCAAGCTGTTGTAATTGTGAGAGCATATATTGAATTTGATGACATAATTATGTACAGATATTTCAAGATTCTTTCTATTTGCTTCAATGTTATGCTGGTCGCCAATAGTGCCGTCAACTTCTACTTGTATTGTTTAACTGGGAGCAAGTTCAGAGCAGAATTTCTGAAAATATCATCGGAGTTTTGCTGCCTGTTCTCTAGGATCAAATTGTCCGTTATGAGCACACGTACACCAGGTCAATGAAGATGACGTCATGTTTGTAACTGATGTGTATACAGTAATTAAAGGAGATTGTAGTGGTACTGGTGGTGATAGTTACCACGCTTCCAATTCTGAATGATGTCAATACAACTGCAATGGTTTCTACGCAGGTAACTGAAATGTATGATAACTTTAAAATCGAAAAAATTGTAGAAGATCTCTAGTACGTTTAAATTGCTTAAATCTAGATACAAGTTATCCGAGGTATGTAAATCTAGCAAATGAACCCAGTAATTAAATGTGTGAGTAGTACAAGATAAGAAGGAATGGATGTAAGGGGCAGGAAAAAAAAATAAAAAACGGTATCTTTCAACAGAAGTAAGTGCATTCAGATCGCAATCCCACATGATACAGTAACATCCACAGTCTCTGAGGGGAGCGATCTACGTCCAGATGATTTCGTGACTTTGTGAGAGACAGCAATAAATAGCCAGGACAGACTTGAAAGAAACGTTACGGTTGTTTACATTCATCTTCCCCCATTCCACCTCATAGGGAAAATCCTAATGGCTGGTCTGCGGCAAGGTTGTCTAGGGACATAGATTTGATTTGCTCGTGATCGTGATACTGTGTTTGTGGCATTCAGACTGATAATGGACTTGTGTTGAAAGAACTTGAAATTCAGAGTGGAAGGTATGATGGAATAGGGAGATTGTGTGTGTGTGTGTGTGTGTGTGTGTGTGTGTGTGTGTGTGTGTGTGTGTGTGTGTGTGTCGGGTCTGTCCGTGTGTGCGCGCACTTGCGTGCACGCGTGTCTGTGCGCGCGCACTTGCGTGCACGCGTGTGTGTGTGCGCGCACTTGCGTGCACGCGTGTGTGTGTTTGTGAGCGTGCGTGCGTGCATGCGTGCGTGCAAGCGTGTGTGCATGCCTGCACGCGTGCGTGCGTGCGTGCGTGCATGCGAGTGTGTGTGTGTGTGTGTGTGTGTGTGTGTGTGTGTGTGTGTGTGTGTGTAGTTTGTGTATATATGAAGAAGCCTTTTGGCGAAAGCTTGGATAAAATGAACTCTGTGAAAGGTGACACTACAGGGGAAAAAAAAAGAAAATGTGACGTCGTTTTTATATTGATGTAGTCTACTATGACGTCAATAGTATTAATGCCATTGCTGCTAAGGAGATGTAAGTAGCATCGGTTCCTGAAGAAGCCTTTTGGC
The DNA here is from genome assembly GCA_016801955.1 of Conus betulinus. Classification (NCBI taxonomy): domain Eukaryota; kingdom Metazoa; phylum Mollusca; class Gastropoda; order Neogastropoda; family Conidae; genus Conus; species Conus betulinus. The sequence goes on from JADBJO010013799.1 coordinate 26,609, forward strand.
GAAAGCTTTGATAAAAAAAAATGAACTCTGTGGGCGGTGTTTGACAACTTATTGTTCTCTCTCTCTCTCTCTCTCTCTCTCTCTCTCTCTCTCTCTCTCTCTCTCTCTGTATATATATATATATATATATATATATATATATATATATATATATATATATATATATTGTTGAATTCTGTTGAATTCTTTTTGAACCCTTGGCGGTCGGAACACCACAGAATTATGGGACTGTGGGTGTGTCTCTATCTGACGCCAAGAGCACAGACACAATCAGCTGTGTCTCCCTGATGAGTCCGATCCAGCGGACGAAAGGCCTCGGAGCAGGCGATACATATAGATCTGTCTTCGAGAGGGATTATGATAGTTTCCTCATGCAGCTAGTGAAGGGTTTTCATGTTTATGATATACATTTTCCCATGTACTTCATTTTTTTTTTTTTTTTTTTTATATATATCAAAATACTGGTAAAACGCCTAATAAAAATCTTAAGGTGCTCAACCCCTTGGGGAGCAACATCTGTTAAAAATAGGGTGATAAAAGGAAGTTTAAAAACCAACAGATCTGTTTCGAGCCAGCGCTCTCGTCAGGATGGTTTTGGGGCGCCTACTGCCGGTGTTATATGGCCTGATGTCACTGTTTGCACGTGCGGATTGGCTGCACGTATTGTTCGTTTTTTTGGGGTTGTTTACAGTTCAGGGTGCGTTTGCTGACAACGATTTCCATTTGTGCCTGCAGTTGTTTACTATTTCTACTTTAGTATTTAGGGTTGCTAAGTATGGTTTGCATAGTATTAACCATTTTTCTGTTGAACATAGGTTGCATCTTTTTGAAATGTTGTTGTATGGTGATGCCCTTTTTATGATTTCCCCAGGATATGTTATAGTTTATTTTTTGTCTTTAAGTCTCCAAATATATTTGCTCAGTTCTGTTTTGTTTTTGTATTTTTCTTTGTTGAATGACTGTTTATGGTTTGCGTATCTGGTTTTGAAGTGATTTTCAGTGATCCCTATGTATGTTTCTTTTTCATTTTCTGATGTCACAGTGCTTGGTATACAATGTTGTTATAGAGGCATTTGTTGCTTAAGGGACACTGTTCTCTTTTTAGCACAATTGCAGGATTTCCTTTCTTCACCCTTCTTTGATAATCAAATGCCATTGATATTTTATTGCATTGCACGGTATGGTGTGCGCGCACGCGTAAGTGTGTGTGTGTGTGTGTGTGTGTGTGTGTGTGTGTGTGTGTGTGTGTGTGTGTAGTCATTTTTCGGCTGTCCCTACCCCTCCCCTCTCAAAACAAACACAAACAAACAAACAACAACTTAAGTGGAAAGAAGCAAGATATAAAAAAAGATCCATTCGAAGCCAGTTATAAACAAGTGAGATGTAACTAATGCCAATAATAACGGAGCTAGAAGGATGGTCCAGGCAAAAATCCTTCTTTACATGACCAAAAATACGTCGGATGCAGTGGAGTCAGATATAACAAAATGCCGCTTATAGCAAATAGTTTGGTGGTCCCCAGCGGGCAATTACGCCGTTTATAGCGAAGCGGCCAGTTATAGTGAATTACCTGTTTGGTCCAATGAAGAGTTTAAGCTGGATATAACGAAGTGGTTACTGTTGTGTTTGGGAATCATTTCTCGGAAACGGTTGGTTAATTCGCTGCTATTTATATTGGCTCATATGGTCGCGTGCTTTTCCAGGGAGATGGAGTGTCCGTACAGCACACGAAATGTCGGGCTTTCCATGTGTTGCTTTCAATAGAAATGACGCGTTTATATATGTGTTTGACTCGCTTCACACAACCGAAGCTCGTTTCATTGTCTTACACAGCTTCGCATAGGTAGACTGAAAGTACATGACTTTTTATTGTATGTCTGTTCTATCGTAAACGTCACCTCTGTGAGTCGTAGGTAATAAAATCGTATTCTAATGTCCTGTAATTAGAGTGCCTTTGACTGTCGAAGCAGAAAAATTGACTCATATGGGGTCAGGTTCAGCGACTTCAAGATGGAGGAGAGATGTTAGAGGGATGGGAGTAGGATGGTGGGGAAGGAGGGAGGCAATGTGTCAGGCTTTGATTTTAAAGATAATTCTATTATGGCGTCTGCGAGTCGCAAAGGTCTGTCGGCAAAGCAAAAAATTGAAATCATTCAATTAGATGAGAGAAATCCAGCAAAACAGAAGAAGGCAATAGCAGATGAATATCAAATTGCACCGTCAATACTGGAAACCATTCTGGCTTCAAAAGAAAAGTGTAATATTCAGAATTTTAGAGGTGTGGTACCTATCGGATAGAATCAAAGCAGAAGTTTCGCAGACCTGCTTGTACATACATGCATTTGCGTGCCTTTGTGCCATCATGTGGACTGCTGTGTTACGAGGTTGACAAACAAAACTGTTATCCTTTGGAGACTTTTCTCTTCTTTGTTTTTGGTCGAGCGTTTTCTTTTCTTATTTGATTCCCCCCCACCACCCACCACCACCCACCACCACCCCCTTTTTTTTTTTTTTCTTTTCTTTTTTTTTTTTTTTTTTTTTTTAGTCCAGCTGTGGTAACAATCAACCTATCTGTTCTGTCAAACAGTGTGACATTTGAGGGTGGCGACAATCATCCTTATCTGTTGTTTCACAGAATGTGAAAATCTGAGGGATTTTTTTTTCCGTCCAGTGTGGTAACAGTCGTCGTTGTTGTTGTTGTTGTTGTTGTTGTTGTTTCACAGAATGTGACAACTTTATGGATTTTCCCCAATGTGGCAACAACAATACTTTTCTGCTGGTTCATAGAATGTGTACATTTGTATAACACACGTTACAACTGAGACTCCATTGTCTAAATGTAAATGCTAAAACCTACAGCGCTGTTTCTTGCTGGTGCAGTCGTCAGGGGGTGGGGGGGGGTCGGTGTTGTTGGTTTTTTTTTTTTATACGTGTTCGCTGTCTGCCATCACGTGCGGTCAGTGTTTTTCATGTGTTTTTGATTTCTGCTCCCTGATAGGAACTTCCATTTGTGTCTGCAATTGTTAACCATTTCTATCCTAGTGTTTAGGGTTGCTAATTTTGGTTTGCATAGGATCATATATTTTTCTGTTAGGCATAAATTACATCTTTTTGAAGTGTTATTATATGATGCAGCTCTTTTTTAAGATTTTCCAGGATATGTTGTAGTCTTTTTTTTATCTTTGAGTTTCCAAATATATTTACTCAATTCTGTTTGATTTTTGTATCTTTCTTTGTTAAATGACTGTTTATGAGTTGCATATCTAGTTTTAAATTGGTTTTCAGTGATACCTATATATGTGTTTCCAGTTTTTTAAAATTTACTGGACAGAAAAGTTTATCAAAAACATGAGATGGAAAGCATTCTTCTTCCTAAACCCCAATGCCAAGAAAGAAGATAAAACACTTATGACTTCAAAACATGGCGAGCACCACCAGCCATCGAGGAAATGAGGACATTTGAAGACAAAATGAAAAGAATGACAGCTAACATAGAATTCAAAAAATCAAACAACGAATTTCAAACATCGTTAAAAACGAAATCAAACTAATCCAAAACGACAGAAAAATATTTGTGAAAGCAGACAAAACCAGTAATTTTTACAAAATGGAATCTAAAGAGTACTCACAACTCCTTGATAAAAACATCCCAAAAAATTACAAAAAAAACTACAAAGTTACATATGACCACATTAGGAAAAAAGAAAAGGAGCTTGTACAGCAAATGGACCTAAGTGATAGAGTAGAGACAACAGCAGAAAGAGAAGCTTTTATAACACTCAAAGACCATAAACCTAATTTTTTGAACAACCCAACTTGTAGATTGATAAACCCATCCCAAATCCGAATTAGGAAAAATCAGTAAAAACATTTTAGAGAAAACCATAAAAACATAAGAGAGAACACCGAATTCAACCTCTGGAAAAATACATATGAAGTTATACAATGGTTTAAAAACCTCAACAAGCAAGAAAACACAGTCTTTATAACATTTGATGTAGTAGATTTTTATCCATCTATAGATGAAGAGCTGCTCGCCAAAGCTATAAATTTGCCAACAAATACACTGAAATATCAGGGTTAGAAATGGAAATCATTTTCCATACAAAAAGAAAACTTTACTCCACAGCAAAAACGAGACTTGGACCAAGAACACCAGGAAAAGTTCAACTTTTGATGTCACTATGGGATCGTATGATGGTGCCCGAAACCTGCGAACTTGTCGGACTATTCATGCTATCTAACATTCAAAATAAACTTGGAAAACAAATTGGACTGTACAGAGATGATGGCCTCGCTGCACTGAGTGATAGCCCTAGAAACATTGAAAATAAGAAAAAAGAATTGTGCAAAATCTTCCACGACCAAAATTTAAAAATCACCACAGAAGCAGAACTAACAAAAAGATAGTGAATTATTTAGACATCACGTTAGACCTCAACCAACATACATTTAAACCATACAACAAAAACCAAATGACACACCACCTGTCTATGTAAATATCAAAAGTAATCACCCACCTTCCATACTCAAAACGATACCTAGAGGCATAAACAAGAGATTATCTAATCTGTCATGTAATGAAACAGTATTTAACAACACTGCAGCTGAATACCAAGAAGCGTTACACCAAAGTGGCTACAACTACAAATTACACTATGACCCAGGAAATGATATGAGCAGACACACAAGAAGAACAGGAAAAGGAAAATCATATGGTACAACCCCCCATACGATGGAAGAGTTAAAACAAACGTTGGGAAAGAATTCTTTAAAATTCTGACATCTTCTTTCCCAAAAGAGCACAAGCTGTTTAAGATATTTAACAGGCACAACATCAAATTATCATACTCATGTATGCCGAATCTCAAAAAAAACATCATTGATTCAACCAACAAAACGAAAAGCAGTGCAGAGACAAACGAGGGTGAAGAAAGGAAATCTTGCAACTGTACCAA
>JADBJO010013799.1:32223-50824 GCA_016801955.1 Conus betulinus
TTGGTGTGTGTGTTGGTTTGTTTTTTGGGGGGGTTTGTTGTTTGTTTGTTGTCTTTGTTGTGTGTTTCGTGTTTGGTTATTGTTTGTGTTGTTTGTTGTGTTTTTGGTGTGTTTGGTGTGTGTTGGTTTTGGTGTGTGTGTGTGTGTGGTTGGTGTGTGTGTGTGTAGTGATGTGGTCTTATGGGTGTGTGGTGTGTTGTGTGTGTGGTGGTGTTGTGTGTTTGTGTGTGTGTGTAGTGTGTGTTTGGTTTGGTGTTGGTGTGTGTGTGTTGTGTTGTGTGTGGTGTGTGTGTGTGTGTGTGTTTGAGTAGTGTGTCGCGTGGTGTGTGTTGCAGCAATGATTTTGTACCTCTCACAGTACTAAGCCCTAGTGGCATTGTCAACATTCTATATCGTCTGAACCTGGTTCTCACCATTTTGAGGGAAAACAAAGTAATTACCAGAAGAACAAAACGACAAAAAAGAAAATGCCAAAACATCCACATTAGAAACCAACCTCCTTTAAATTATTATCAGATCTGACAGTGTTTTAATCAAATAAGAATTTTGATAATCAAAATGCCATTGATATGTTATTGCATTGCACGGTATGGTGTGCGCGCGCGCGTAAGTGTGTGTGTGTGTGTGTGTGTGTGTGTGTGTGTGTGTGTGTGTGTGTGTGTGTGTGTGTGTGTAGTCATTTTTTTCGGCTGTCCCTCCCCCTCCCCTCTCAAAACAAACACAAACAAACAAACAAACAAACAACAACTTAAGTGGGAAAGAAGCAAGATAAAAGCTTGATGGTATTTTTATTCAACATTTCAGATAGTACAAGCTCTTTTGGAAATGATGTTATAAGAATTTTAAAGAATTCTTTTCCTATGTTAGTCTTTATTCTTCCATGATATGGGGGATTATACCATATGATCTTCCTTTTCCTGTTTTTCGTATTACCGTTTCATGTTATTTTCTGGGTTATATTGTAGTTTATAGTTGTTTGCCAGTTTTTTTTCAGCGCCTCTTGGTATTCAATTGTTGCACTGTTGAATTCTTTCTCGTTGCATGACAGGTTAGATAGTCTTTTGTTTATGCCATTGGGTATGGTTTTTAGAATAGAAGGTGGATGGTTACTTTTGATGTCTACGTAGATGGGTATGTCGTTAGGATTTTCATATGGTTTGAACACATGGTTATTAAGGTCTAACGTTATGTCTAGGTAGTTTACTACCTTCTTGTTGGCTTCTACTGTGATTTTTAAGGTATGGCTTTGGAAGATTTTACAAAGTTTCTTTTTTCTTATTTTCAATGGATTTTGGTTTATTGTTTAGCGCGGCGATGCCGTCGTCTCTGTACAAACCAACCTGTTTACAAAGTGTTTTTTCTGTATATTGAATAACATGAATAGACCACTAGTTCACATGTTTCGGCACCATCACATGAACCCATTGTGACATCAAATGTGGAATTTTTGCTTTTATTTTATCCAAGTATCATTACTGCTGTGGAGTAGGGTTTTCTTAGTATGGAAGATGATTTCCATCTCAACCTCTGTTATGTTTGTGTATTTGTTAGCAAATTTGAAAGCTTTGGTAAGCAATTCCTCATCTATAGATGGATAAAAATCCACTATGTCAAAAGTAATAAACACTGTGTTTTTCTGTTTGTTAAGTTCCTTGAACCATTGGATAACTTCATAGCTATTTTTTTCTAAAGTTTGTATTCAGTGTTTGTTTTTATGTCCTCTGGAAAAAAAATCTGGAAAAAGCTATAGAGGACATAAAAACAAACACTGAATACAACCAGAAGTACACCAAGCATTCAAAGAGGGCAACTTTGCTGTTTAGCTCACAGAATCCATTCTTTTTGGCCGCATACCAGTGGCCAAACGACTGAAGTGCATGTGAACAAAGACACGCAGGCAAATGGAGGCACTACAAGGTTTAGTCTGAAATCTGGAGCTGTCGCTAAGTACTACCACACAGCTGAGCATAGGAGTGCCTCCCTGACTAAACTTCAGACTATAGTTCAGCATAACAGGCGTGGAACTGATCACCATGATCTGCAGAAATCAAAGCTTCAGAAAGATGAGGAGTTGGTCACGTCTGTTAAGGAAACCCTTGGCAACTGGACTAGCCCTTTTGAATGCAGCCTCGAGTTGATGAATATTGCAACTGTAACTGCTGCATCAAAGGCTGTTGATGAGGATCTCAAGGATGCAGACTCGAGAGGAGAAACTGCTTATGCTGGTTTCAAAAAGAGGAAGGCTGGAATCTGATAAACATACAAAGTAATTTCATAACTCCATGAAGAAGGTCTCGTTAAAGACATTTGGATCCTCAGACAAAAATGCGCTGATGGCAGAAAAAAAGTATCTCAAAAGCTCGCAAATGGTTGTTTGAGAGAATGCTTGTCATGGGGCAGAGCAGAAACCTCAATATGAAAGACCTGATGTGTTATTATTTTGAGCCACTGCCTTAAGCGGCTGACACACGAGCCTCCCCGCCCGTACGCTTCGGAAGTACCGGTCGAACGCGATCCCAACTATTCGAAACGGACAGCTAGTATCCTCCAACCAATCAACGCTCAGCATTGAGCCGACACCCTTGGCACATGGAAACAATGGCGTCTTCCAGCAAGGTGGTCAAACTGTCCGATTCAGAGACCAAACAATTAATTGAATTGTACCAAGGCCATGATGTGCTTTGGAATGTCAATTCAAAAAATTATAAGAATCTGAATATTCGAGAAAAAGCTTTGTATTCAATTCAATTCAGTCGTTTGAAGCGGCAAGTGGGATCACAATGACCTTTCACCTCACATCCGTTTTAAAACTATCGTGAAGCACTCAGCTAAGCCTGATGGAAGCCTGAGGAAAACCTACTAGGCTGCTTTGGCCACAAACATCAAGAACAATGCTACACTGGTTGAGACTCTTCCTGCCCACTCTGCCACTATACTTGAGGGAATAGCCCTTGTGCAGCGAGCGAAGTGTGATGGCCAACAGCTAACATTTGACGAAGTTGCTGAATGCATTTTCACCATGGCCATCAGTGAAGCGTCAGTCAGTACCAGAGCAGACATCGTCTTTAACACCTACAGAAGGCTTTCCATCAAGTACAACGAAAGAAAAAAACAGGGGTGCAACAGCTGGGCTGCAGGTGAAGAACATTACACCTGGTGAGAGGATTAAGCAGTAGCGTAAACTCCTGGCACAAGAGAGCAACAAGGTTGGTTTGATCAAGTTTCTGGTCCAAGCGATAAGGGATAGAAAGTACTGTGAAAGACTTGATCACCTTCATAAAGTTGTCTTTGTCACTTGTGAGAAGTGCTTCCATCTGTCCGCAGTCACATGTCGTGAGGTGCCTGAGCTCCAGTGTGCCCAGGGAGAAGCCAATAGCTGTCTTCCTCTTCATGCCTCTCACGCTGCTCAAGATGGCTATTAGGCTGCTGTGATCAGTCCTGTGACACAGACGTTCTAGTCTTGAACATAACTTCTGTAGTGCTATCAAAACACCTCTGTACCAGAAGAGTGGAACGGATACCCCGTACGCAACTGATAGACGTTGGGAAAAATTGCACTTTCTCTTGAACCTTCTGTTTGCACTGCCCTTCCTGGAATGCATGCACACACCGGTTGTGATTCTGTCAGCAATTTTTACGGGAAAGGAAAACTGTCAGCTCTGAAGATTTTTGAGGTCCAACCAGGACATTCAGCAGGCATGTGATTCATATCAACGCTGTTATAAATGGCTCTATCTACCACACCCGTATGATTCAATTTAAACGCCGGTATAAATGATTCTATGTGTAACACCATATGACTCAAATCAACACTGGTATAAATGGCTCTATCTATAAGACCATATGATTCAAATTTCTATCTATAAGACCATATGATTCAAATTAACGCTGGTATAAATAAATGACTCTACGTACTACATCATATGATTCAAATCAACGCTGGTATAAGTGTCTCTAGCTACCGCATCATATGGTTCAAATTAAAGCTGATATAAAAACACTCTATCTACCACACCATACGATTCAAATTGACGCTGGTATAAATAACTCTGTCAACAACACCATATGATTCAAATTAACACTGGTATAAATGATCATCTACCACACCATGTGATTCAAGTCAACGATGGTATAAATGACTGTATCTACCACGCCACACGTTTTCAAGTTAACGGTGGTATAAATGACTATATCTACCACACCTAATGTTTCAAATTAACACTGGTATAAATTGCTCTCTCTACCATACTATATCATTCAAATAATGCAGATATAAGTAACTCTATCTACCACACCGTATGTTTCGTGTTGACGCTTGTATAAATGAATTTATCTACCACACCATATGGTTCAAATTAACGCTGGTATAAATGACTCTATGTACCACACCATATGATTGAAGTTGACGCTGGTATAACTGAGTATGTACCACACCAGGCGTTGCAAACTAACGCTGGTATAAATGACTATCTACCACACCATTATGATTCAAATCAACAGTGGTATAAATCACTCTATTAACCACACCCTATGATTCAAATTAGCACTGTTATAAATGATTCTATCTACCACACAACACGATTCACATTGGCGCTGGTATAAATGCCTATCTATAACACCATATGATTAAAATTAATGCTGGTATAAATGACTCTGTCTATAACACCAAGTGATTCAAATTAACGCTGGTATAAATGATTCTATCAATAACACCATGTAAATGAAATTAACGTTGGTACAAATGACTCCATCTACCACACCATATGATTCAAACTGACACTGGTACAAATGATTCTATCTATCACACTTAAGGTTCAAATCAACACTGGTGTAAATCATTCTATGCGCCACACGATATAATTTACATTAACGCTGTTATAAATCACTCTATAAATAACACCATATGATTCACATTAACGTTGGTATAAATGACTATCTGCAACAGTATGTGATTGAAATTAACGCTGGTATAAATGATTCTATCTACCACACCATACGGCTCAAATTAACGCTGGTATATATGACTCTATCTACCACACACAAAACTCATCCCGAGAAAACATCGATCATGTCAGCCAGCTACGGTGGACAGACGATGACAGGTTAGGGTGGGATGGAGCGGGGAGGAGGGGGGAGAAAAATTTAAAAGAGAGCTACGCCACGTGTAATAAGTGCAGGCTTGCAAGGACTGTCATACAAATGCCAGATCTTCCATTTCTTCACTGTATTTTACGTTTTCTTTCCGCTGTCTACCCAGCACTTACACTGTGCATTTATGTGACGTAGCTACCAGAGCGACTACGTTATTTTATTTATTTTTTTTCCTGCTATTTATCCGATTACTGATCACACACACACACACACACACACACACACACACACACACACACACACACACAACACACACACACACACGAAGACTGACTAAACCAACCTGGTTGTGCTCTGGGTGTTATCAGTCTGTACGAAACAAGCGCACACCCTTGTCTTCTGTCCATGACTGCCTGGTCAGGGCTCAGGTTTCCTGACTGTTCCTTCATGTCTCAGCAGTGACGTCCCCTTGGCCCCCTTTATCATGGGAACTGGCAGTGACAGTGGAACGCGCCTCCTCACTGTGGGTTGACAATGGTCTCCTCTTGGGTCCTATACCAAATACAGACTTCAGTGCAGGCACTTACTCTTCCACGACAAGGGAAGATACCTATCACAGGTGTTGCCCTGATGAGCAAAATGCAGTAAGAGAAACCCGAAAAAAAAAACATCATACTGGTGAGAACGATTGGCGATACGATCCAGAGATGATTTTGACAATAAGGCAATGTTAGCAGTTGACATGCTCTCCAAAAGACAAGAATGTGATAGACGAAATTATTTGAAATGAATCTAAATGGGACAATAAGGGCTTTCTGATTGAGATGATCCCAAAGAGATGATTAGACGACATCCATTTGAGATGATCTCACTGAGACATAACACCTTCGTTTGTGATGATCCCACTGACAAATTAAGACCATATTCTTTGAGAGGATCTCAATAAGACGATAAGACAATATTCATTTGAGATTATCCGACTGAGACGGTAAGATGTTCATTTGAGATGATATCAGTAGGACGATAAGACGATGTTTTATTTGAGCCTGTCTCACTGAGACAATAAGAGGGTATTCGTTCGAGATGATTCCACTGAGACAATAACGATATTCATTAGAGACAATATCAAAAAGACAATAAGACGATGTTCGTTTGAGATTATGCCACGAGACAATAAGACGATGTTCCTTTGAGACGATCTGAATGAGATGATAAGACAATATTCATTTCAGATGATCTCAATGATGACGAAAAGACAATGTTCGTTTCAAATGATCTCAATCATGACGATCTTCCACACAGTCTACTCCTTGTCGTGGCGTGGGAGCTTGTGTACCTCTATGACCTAGAGAGCTATGCCAGCGGAAGCATATGCTCCTGGTGAGGCCACCCAAGCTGGGCAGGTCGAAGGGTAGAGGTCAGACTAATGTAGACCAACTCTCATGGAGGTTAAATGGGTTTACTTAGGGCTAACACCTCTTCCTAGAAAAAAAAAGCAAGTTACAGAAGCATCGACAACATTAAACCAAGACATTCACCTGGCAGAGGAAGGGTCTCCATCCTGGAGACTAATGACGTCAGGCAGTGAAAGCCGAGAGGAAGCTGCAAGACCGACCCCCCTTCTGATCTCCGGAACGACAACAAGGATAGCCACTGGGAACATCGGGACAGTGTACGAAGCAGGCAGAACCATCCAGATAGCACGAGAGATGAAGACCTACAAGATAGGAGTCCCAGGACTGAGTATGACAAGGTGACTACAGACAAGACCGCTCAGACTTTCATCAGGAGAGCTGCTGCTGTACTCGGGACACACAGAGGATGGAGCCCCCCATACAGAAGGTGTGGCCCTGATGCTGACACCAGAGGCACATTGGCACTCATCGGCTGGGAAGCTATCAACTCCCACATCATCACAGCAAAGTTTAGCACCAAGAAGAAAAACATCAAGCTGAACATCATCCAATGCTACGCTCCCACACATGATGCAGAGGGAGGAAAAGACAGATGATTTCTACCAGCAATGTACAAGCTGTGCTGGACAGAAGAGGATAAAACGAGGGTATTTCAATTATGTAAATATCCTTATATCAGATGTGGGTTTGAAAGAATTAGATAAGTTGAGTGAGTGTAAAAGGTTGGGATTTTTTTTAACAATTGTCTAATATCATCTGCCAATGAAAAGACATTAAACAAACCTTTGAACTGAACTGAACTGAACTGAGGAGTAAACGACATCACAATAGTCACGGGTGACTTTATCGCCAAGATAGGATCAGGCATCACAGGATATGAAGACATCATGGGGACACATGGACGTGGGACATGTGAGAATGGACAACGCTTTGCAGACCTTTCCACATTGAACCAGCTGGTGATAGGAGGCAGCATCTTCCCTCACAAGCGCACCCATGAGGCCACCTGGAGATCCCCAGACCGCATCACAGAGAACCAGATCGACCACATCAGCATCAGTAGGAAATTCAGTTGATCGTGGCGTGATGTGAGGGTGGTGAGGGGTGTTTGACGTGCCATAAAACCACTACCTGCTTGTGACAACAGTGAGACTCCGACTCAAGAAGTACACTTCAACAAATGCAGCAAGAACAAGATTTAATACGGAGCTGTTTAGCAGTAATGAAATAAAGGAGAAATTTCAGATCAGTCTTACCAACAGGTTCAGCTACTTGAAGAATTGCTTGAAGAGAAGAGCACAGACATTGAGAACCAGTGGCAACATACCAAGAAACTTTGGCATGAGACCTGTGAGGAGGGACTTGGAAAGAAGAAGAAAGAACACAAGGAGTGGATCTCTGATGATACTATTCAGAAACTGAACAAAAAGAAAGAGGAGAAAGCCACACTAAACATGAGTCAGACAAGATCAAGCAAAGCACAAGCCTGAGAAGACTACACCCAGGTGGACAAAGAAGTGACGAAAAGTGTGAAGAAATGGAAAGACTTCATCGACTGCCCTCCCAGACAAGCAGAGGATGCTGCAGGACAGGGCAACATGAGAGAGCTGTACACCACCACAAAGAAGCTGGCGGGCAAGTTCCAGCAGACTGGTAAGCCAGTCAAAGACAAAAACGGAAAGACCCTCACAACAACAGAAGATCAATTGAAGCGATGGGCAGAACACTTCACGGAATTACTAAATCGTCCCGCCCCTGAAGCACTACTCGACATCCCACCAGCGGAAACAGAACTGCCCTCAACTGTGAGAAACCATCGAAAGCAGAGATCAGAAAGGCCATCCTGGCACAGAAAATGGGAAAGGCAGCAGGACCTGACGAGATCCCAGCAGAAGCCATTAAAGCAAGTGCTGGTATAGTTGTCAACTTACTGTAAGCCTCTTCGGCAAGATATGGGAAAAAAGAACATCCCAGCAGGTGGAGAGAAGGCATTGTTATCAAACTGTCAAAGAGAGGAGACCTTACAAACTGTAGTAACTACAGAGGGACCATGCTCCTGTCAGTGCCAGGCAAGGTTCTAAACAGAGTGTTATTGGGGAGGATGAAGGAAGCAGTTGACCCAAAGCTCCGAGACCAGCAGGTGAGCTTCCGGCCAAACAGATCGCCAGCCTCAGGATCATCATCAAATGGTCCTTGGAGTGGAACTCACCCCTTCACATCAATTCCATTGACTATGAAAAGGCCTTTGACAGTGTAGAAAGAGAGACACTGTGGAAGGTACTGAGACACTATGGAATACTGGAGAAGATCATCTCTCATCTCTCTCATCATCCGATGCACCTATCAGGATATGAACTGCAGGGTGGCTTATGCAGGCCGGTTGTCAGACAGTTTTTGAGATGAAGACAGGAGTGCACCAGGGATGTCTGTTGTCACCTTTCCTCTTCCTTCTGGTCATCGACTAGATCATGAAGACCACAACAACAGGCAGGAACAATGGCATACAATGGACACTCTGGACGAAGCTAGATGACTTTGACTTTGCTGACGACCTGGCACTCCTTTCCCACAGTCACACACACTGATGCAGGACAAGACCACCCACCTTGAGACAACATCAGCAGGAACAGGCTCAAGAAACAAAGCAAGAAGACCGAGCTGATGAAGATCACACACCACAGGCGGCATCCCAGTCACAGTCAGAGGTGAACCCATCAGGGAAGTAGATTCCTTTGTCTACTTGATAAGCGTAGTTGACAAGCAGGGGGGCACCGACCGAGACATCACAGCAAGAATAGGCAAGGCGCGAGCAGCATTCATCATGTTAAAGAGCATCTGAGCCTCAGGAGAGATCAGAAGGTCAACAAAATTGCATATCTTCAATTCAAACGTGAAGTCGGTTCTGCTCTATGGCTGCGAGACTTAGAGAATGACCAAGGCAACACAGCAAACAACAACAACAACAACAACAAATCAGACTTTCAACAACACCTGTCTGAGGCGCATCTTCAAAATCAAATGGCCAGACAGTAAAGTCAACAATGAGGATCTATGGAAGCAAGCAGGACAGGCACCAGCGGCCAAGCAGATTCTGCAGAGAAAGTGGGGCTGGATTGGACACACGCTCAGGAAGGCAGCATCAAGCACCACACACCAAGCCCTGACATTGAACCCTCAGGGGAAAAAAGAACAGAGTCCGACCTCGCAGCAACTGGAGGCGAGACACTGAGACAGTGATAAAGAGGCAGGGGACCAGCTGGACAGGCATTCTGCGTACAGCCCAGAACCGAGTGCGATGGCGGAGTGTTGTCGATGGCCTCTGCCCACCCTTGAGCTATGGGCCTAAGTAAGTAAGCAATGATGACGATAATAGAATGTTCATTTCAGTCGATTGAAATGATGGCAATAAGACAATGTTCATTTCAGATGATCTGAATGATGACTATATAGACAATGTTCATTTCAGTTGATCTGAATGATGACGATAAGACGATGTTCATTTCAGATAACCACAATGAGACGATAAGACGATGGTCATTTGACATGATCTCTTTGAGTCAGTACGATGATATTCATTAGATATGATCCTAGTGAGACAATAAGACGATGTTCATTTGAGATTATCCTAATAAGATGATCAGGGGTACCTACCCTGTTCAGACTTCACCTGTTCAGATGACCCAAAAAGACGATGACTCTCTCTCTCTCTCTCTCTCTCTCTCTCTCTCTCTCTCTCCTCTCTCTCTCTCTCTCTCTCTCTGAGTTCCATCGACTTGTGTGAGTGAGTGAGTGAGTGAGTGAGTGTGTGTGTGTGTGTGTGTGTGTGTGTGTGTGTGTGTGTGTGTGTGTGTGTGTGTGCGTGTGTGTGCGTGTGTGTGTGTGCACGTGGGTGAATGGGTCATGGGTGCGTGCGCGCGTGCGTGTGTGTGTGTGTGTGTGTGTGTGTGTATGCGCGCGCGCGCCCGCGCGCTTGTGTGTGTCTGTGTGTGTGTTTGTGTTGTGTGTGTGTGTGTGTGTGTGTGTGTGTGTGTGTGTGTGGTGTGTGTGTGTGTGTGTGTGTGTGTGTGTGTGTGTGTGTGTGTGTGTGTGTGTGTGCGTGTGTACGTGCGTGCGTGCGTAAGTGAGTGCATGTGTGTGTGTGTGTGTGTGTGTGTGTGTGTGTGTGTGTGTGGTGTGTGTGTGTGTGTGCGCGCGCGCATGCATGCTTGCGTGCGTGTGTGCGTGCTTGCGTGCCTCTGTGTGTGTGTGTGTGTGTGTGTGTGTTGTGTGTGTGTGTGTGTGTGTGTGTGTGTTTTGAAGACCTGTATCGTGGCGTAAACTTTTTGTAAAGAGACAATCGATTCTTTTCTCCTTTTCACTCCCTTGACTGTATAAAACGTTTCCATATAATTAGGTAGAGTAACGGGTTTGCTTCTTGGCCGAAATCATTTAAATATCACCGGTAAATATAGATAATCAAAACATTTTGATATCATAACATAAGCCTTATTGCTTGTATCAGTGGGGATTGAGGAAAATGTTTTCGAGTTTCGTTGAGAAAATGTGTGAAATTGTGGAAAGACAGACATGTGAATGAACGGATAACTGGAGTAATTCGACTTGCTGGAGACAAGCATGCATGTTCCATTAATGAACTATTGAAAGTAAGGAGCCCTCCTCCGACCCCGCACAATTCTTTTTGTACTGCCAATTCTCTTCATCACACGCAGGTTGATATAATTTTGTTTATTTTTTTTTCTTTGTTTGTTGTTAAGTGATTTCCATTTTCATTTAAAAACTAACACATCACAATTCGGTTTTGTGGTTGTATCTAACTTCGAATTCATCACCAGCCCATCTAACTTTGAATTCATTACCAGCCCAATCTATCTTACCTGTATTTGTTATCATTGTCAAATCAGTGTTGAGTTCTTCTATTTGTTTATGTGCGAACCATGGCAGCCTAGCAAGTGCTGATTCTGTCTGTCTGAGTGATCCATGTCAGGTCAGTGTCGACTTAATCTGCCTGTGTTATCCATGTTAGCCCAGTGTGGACTTATTCTGTCTGTGTGATCCATGTCAAGCCAGTGTTTGACTTATTCTGCTTGTGTGATCCATTTTTTAGCAGTGTCAACTGCTCAAAAAAATGTCGACAACGAGCTGAACACGGGCCCACAGCTTTTCTAATGACGTCATTAAATCGACAACTGTCTGCCTGTCACAGACCTGAGAAGCGTTGCTCATTACCACTATTGCAGGTATGTTACAACCCAAATGTTTGCCTGCGCATGAATTGTGGCCTATGCATATACTGCCTCAGCGGCGACAATTTGTACCAAGCGTATATAGATAGACAGACAGACAGACATATGAAGAGACGGACAGATAGGTAATCAGACTGACAGACATGAAGATAAGCAGCTAGGTAGGAAAATGGCAAGCTAGCTAGTGTGTAACGTGCGTTCGTGCGTGCCTGCGTGTGTTCGTGTGTGCGTGTGTGTGTGTGTGTGTGTGTGTGTGTGTGTGTGTGTGTGTGTGTGTGTGTGTGTGTGTGAGTGTGTGTGATATAAATAACAATTTGGTAAGAAGAAAAATCAAAATATGCTGTGAGTATAGATAGCTTTCTTTGAAACTTGTGACACGTGTGTAATTGGTTCGCACTGGATTTTCTGCTTTACTCCTATTCATGGCAGTTTGGGACAGAAAAGAGAAGGCAAAAGATGCAATGAAGGAGTGAGCGGGACCCAGAAATGAGTGGCCACTTGGCGAGTATTAGTTTCTTTCATTTTTGTATAGACAGTGATTCTAGGAAAACAGAAAACAAGTGTAATTGTTAACAGTTGTGGGTGTGAAAGGTTCAATCGCTGTATTATTAATTATGTGTGTGTGTGTGTGTGTGTGTGTGTGTGTGTGTGTGTGTGTGTGTGTGTGTGTGTGTGTGTGTGTGTGTGTGTTCGTTTTGATAATGTATTTATGAAGGATTATGTCATGGATAAAGTTATTGCACATTAATGTATTCATAAAATATCGTCTTTGCACTGCGATAGGACATTATCGATCAGTCCTTGCAAAGTGTGTGAAATATTCCCTTATTTCACAGGCACCTTTACACAAAACATTTCCGCTCTGTTTGATTAGGCATGACATTTATTGTGATGAGTGACGTTTCCGATGTGTTTTGTAACGCAGTCGAGAGGAACAGTTGTTTGTTGCTGTTCAAACATAGTATACTTTAAGCTCCATTTTTGTTCTGGTGTTTTTCTGTTCATGCTTTAACGAACACCTTTTGTTCCTGTACAGTTTACGAATGTCATTTCTGCACGTAATAAGCGTCAGCACCGTTTGGTGACCTTGACATGTTCATGACCCCCCGGTCACTTCGACGAAAGTGCTCTGTGACAGGTAGTTTTTACAAGACTAAAAACGTTGGCTGTTGTACGTAGAGCACCGATCATGCAGTTGACAGTGTCACACATACATCATCAGCTGTGTTTGTTTTGTTACTTTTGCTTTATATAGGGTTATTAGGGATCAGAGGGATTTGTATGGTCGTGTGTTCGTCAGAACTTGTTTGCATTAAAGTGGTCCTCACCCATAAATAGCATGTTTCGGTTGTTCAATAGTATGATCGAGCGTGTTTTTCGATGTACTTTTCTTCACTTCTATCCGTGTTTCGGGTCGTGCAAGTAGCCCAAATCGTGACTCGCCACGGAGTTTGCCGAGCACAGTACAGAAAATACGAGTGTCTAGGATTCTGCAAGTGACGTATATATGCCAACACCTCGAGGCGATAACGAAAGATGCTCCTAAAGTTTACTTGAGATGATATCAGCGTTCGTAATTTGATGATATTTTTAAAGGGTTTTTTCACTCTATGCTTGCAGTTTGTTTGTCTGAGTTTTGTTTAACTCCACGCCCAGATTAAGGATGTGCAGACGGATGGATCGTCTTAACCTGACACCAGCGGGCCAGGGTGGATATCGAGGGTAAACTATTGTCATTTTAACAGGAAAAATTCAACATGAAAATTTCCAAGACCAGCCCCGGGGTCGAACCACCGACATTGCGGTCATGAGTCCAGCACCTTATCCACTAGGCTGACCGTGGCCTCCATGTTTGCAGTTTTAAGCGGATGTTTTCACTCTGAGGTACACATTTTACAGGTTGACCATATTATTATGTAGGCTACATATACACATGTACGCACAACACAGATAGTACATGATATACACATGCACATACATACATCTGTGTTCACACACACACACACACACACACACACACACACACACACACACACACACACACACACACACACACACAAGCATTACACGTAGTATGAAAATAACTTTAAAATGATATGTGATAAACCAAGTGTTCCTTCAGTTGTTTAGATCTATCAGATAATGCCCTTTTCCTTTGAACAAGATTTTGTCATCTACTGCATCATCACACTAATTCCCTTCCCTGCTGTAGAAATCTGTTCAATAGCTGTTCACTTTCCACACACACACACACACACACACACACACACACACCCCACACACACACACACACACACACACACACTTTTTTACATTCCTCATTTTCAATCTCACTCTCTCCACTTAAATTCTGAAGTCCCACAATGCCAATTAGAATCGGAGGGGTCTTCTACAATATATACAGTCAAAGATTCTGGGCTGTTATTTTAAAAAACTGATGCGTGACGTGCCGCACTGCAGATTTAAGCTCATTATTCTCTTACTCACCAGGGCAGTGTATAGCATACAGACATACCACACCTGCATATATCTTAAAATGCACACTAAGTCACCATCCTGCATCTAAATACTGGTAAATAATTCACTTACTAAAGCATAAGGTTGTTGGCTGAAACTTGAACTTGCAGGGGTGCCTGATGTTCAGCAATGTCCTGACAATAAAAACCCAAACTGTTATTCACTGAGTCCAACAAGTTGTTATTTGTGGAAACATGGACACTTTCTTGTTAATAAGAATCATAACTTCAGTTTTGTTGGAAACAGCGACAGCAGGTGGAAAATAATCAGTCACAAACATGTAACAGTTTCAGTGGCAGTAGGCAGTGTGACTGACTGACTGCCCACTATGACTCTGGCATGTGTGACTGAAAGTAACAATGTATGTTTCAGTTTGATGCCAACACTCTACAAAAACCAACAACTATCTTTACAACCAACCATGCACTGAGAATGAAATGAAACACACAAAGATCAACCACCATTTTCACAAACTTACCCTCTTTACGTCTCTGAGTTTTCGGCTTTCTTGCTCCTGACAGAATCCGTGTCACTGTCTGAGGCTTGCACTTGCAGCTGGCGAATGAACAGAGAGTGTTTTAATACATTTTTTTTCTGTTATAATAGTTGGCACAGCATCCTCTTTCAGCTGTCTTCGGACCCGAATTCCAGCTTACACTTTTACCTTCCAGGTGTGTTGGTCTTGGAAATTGTGCTCTCCGAAGTGACGATCGCAAATGCCACGATAACTGTCCCCCCAAAAACAAAATCTTTCCTCGTTGTGGTGACAAAGTTATCCACAATCGCCTAAGCTGGCTGGAAGCACCAGAAAATCCATGAACGCTTACTCTTTGCTTATGTCTGATGAAATGAAATTCTGCAACCAGATACCATCTCACTTCAGCCGAACACGAAGAGCGACGTCATCAATCGGGACCCCTCGGGACCCCCCCCCCCCCCCCCCCTTTTTTTTTTTAAATCGAAATCGAGGCTCTTGTTCCTGTTTCAGCTTCTCGCTTTCCCAATCCGCAGGAAATGCTGCTCTCACTGCAAGATGAGAGCACAGGCGGCTGATTCGGGGCTTGGTTTCGCAATACGACCACCAAAACCGTGTATTTGGTCAAAATAGATTTGTAAAAAAGGGTGAGATCTCCTTTAAGGTTTTCAGTGTGGGAACAAACTGACGGCTGATGTTTTTATCTCAAATTCTTTTTCGCTGTGTCTTTATCCTAAACATCAATATTTCTTCGAAAAAAAATCTTATTCAGTTATGTAGAAAGACCAGAACCAAGGGCTCTGTGGGCTGGCTCCCCACTTTGCCTTCAACATGTGGCTACGAAAAACAAAAGGAGAGAAAATGCTCCCAGGATTCACCGAAAGGGGGGGGGAGAGAATGATGAATCAATCGGTGCTCAACCAATCACGACTGCAAATCCCAAACGGACTATGAAAATGGACCAATGGAATATCCATGTGTCTGTGGAAAGCGTTTCGCTACCACCCATGGCATGAAGATCCACAGAACAAAGATGGGATGTGTGAAGACTCATCTGAATGAGCAGCAGCGCACTGCATCAGCAGATAAGACGTCGGAGGACCAAGGCCAGGATTTAAGCGCCTGAAACTCAACCTGCCACGAGCAAACGAGACTGAAGATGGGGAGAAACTGGATGCAAAAAAATCGTCCAAAGACTCGATGCACTGATAGGGAAAAGCACCCTGGAACACAAACTAGCCACATATGGGGACATTGTGTATGCCACATGTAGAGACGCCTATGGAGCAAAACTACCAAAAAGAGAAAACACCTCCAAAGAAATCCAGACGCCAGAAGAGATGGACACAAGATCAGGGTCCAAAAGAAAAACCTCAAGAAGCAAATGAAGACCGCACTGCCAGCTGAAAAACAAGGCTTGGAAAAACTCTGGGAAGACCTGAAAGCAAAACACAGTGCCTCAGCAAAGCGGAATCTGCGAGGAAGAGGAAGAGCAAAAAAGAAGAAGACACAAGAGCGCTTCTTCAGAGACCCCTTCCAGTTTGCCAGAACTCTGTTTGAGCAGCCAAAATCTGGGACCCTAAGTGTGGACAAAGGAGTTCTTGAGCAGCATCTGAGGAAAACATACTCTGACTCACAGAGCAAAGCACCACTCGACATTCAAGGTCTGGTGTGGCCAACCAACCCTGAGGAACAGTTCAATGACAAGCCTCCAACGTTGGCGGAAATCAAGAAGGTGGTCGACAAAGCCAGAGCCAAATCATCATCACCAGGGCCAAACGGAATACCTTACCAGCTGTACAAGAAATGTCCCAAGGTGCTGGAGTGGCTCCACAGGCTGCTGCGATCAGCTTGGAGAAATCAGAAGATCAGCGGCCAGTGGATGACGGCAGATGGTGTGTACATCCCCAAAGAGAAAAAACTCAAGTGACATCAGCCAGTTCAGGCCAATATCACTACTGAACGTCGAAGGGAAAATCTTCTTCTCTGTCATGGCAGCAAGGCTGACCAAGTACCTCTGTGTAGAACACGCCACAATGACAAAAAATGGCTAATCTCAAAAAAAAACCGCAGTTCATTGGCCACACCAAAAAAAAAAAAAAGAAAAAAACAAAAAAAACAAAAAAAAAAATTGGACAAAGAGAGTTGCAAATCATCAACTAGGTGAAAATGGAATACCTTAGCAAAAAAAAAAAAAAATGGCACAAAGAAAAAAGTGGAAAAAATGCCAAGAGCTTGCTGCAATAAAAAAACAAACCCAGAAGATCAGTGGCCAAGAAATGACGAAAAAAATAGTGTGTACTTCCCCAAAAGGCCAAAACTCAAGTGAAACCAGCCAGTTCAGGCCAATACATAAATTTTCAACGTCGAAGGGAAAAACTCTTCTCCTGTCACGTCCATGCAAGGAAGACCAAAAACCTCATGTGGAAAAAAAAAAGTAATGGATATGAACAAGTCCAGAAAGAGTGGCATCCCAGGCGTGGTTGGTTTGTCAAAACACGCCACAATGATTCTGGGACGCAAAAAGAGCAAAGAGCAAATACAGTTGGCTCTTGAGATGTACCATGTGCCAAAGAACATCCGCGACATGCTCAAGAAGTACTTCAATGGCTTCTCAATGCGCTTCTCTACCAAGGAGTACACAACAGATTGGATCAACTTGGAAGTGGGCATTGCAATGGGCTGTGCAATTTCCCCAATACTGTTCGTGTTGGCAATGGAAGTCATCTTGAAAGCAGCAACAAGCAACGCAAGACAAACAGACCTTGGCGATGGATACAAGATGCCCCCTCTCAAGGCCTTCATGGATGACACTACAGTGATTTCATCCAGAGAAGACGAGACACGTCATGTGCTGGAGAGGCTGGACGACATAGTTGCCTCATCCAGAATGAGTTTCAAGCCAAAGAAATCACGGAGTCTCTCACTGAGGAAGGAAAAGTGGCCGAATCTGTGGTCTTCAGTGTTGCCAACCAGACCATTCCAAAATCAACAAGTTCACAAGGAAATGGCTTGGTGTCCCACCCTGTCTGACTGACATAGCGCTGTACTGTCGCCAAGCAAAGCTGAAACTACCACTGAAATCCATCCTGGAGGAATACAAAGCAGGGAAGATCAGACTTCAAAGCATGCTGGAGGACTCAGGAGACAAGGTGGTAGAAGCAATCAAGCCCCAGCTGAAGACAGGCAGAAAATGGAAAGTTCAAGAGGCGATGGATTCTGCAAAGAAAGTCTCAAGATCAGAGAAATAACAGGACACACACAGACCAACAGACAAGGACTGGGGGTGACCAAAACTGAATGGTGGTCAAAGGCCAAAGGAAAAGCCAAAAGAGACATGATGATTCAGGAGATGAGAAAAGAAGAAGACCCAAAAAGACTCCAAAAGCAGTCCAGCAGAGCCAGCAAGGGCAATGGACAACGTGGGAGAATGCACTCCAAAGAAGTCTCACTTGGAATGACATTTGGCACATGGCCCCTCTCAGGATCAGCTTCATTCTCAGATCTGCATATGACCTTCTGCCCTCAAATGCAAACCTGGTGAAGTGGGAAAACAGACGATCCTTCATGCCCCCTCTGCCATGAAAAACAAACAGTGGAGCATGTCCTAAGCTCATGTAAAGTAGCCCTGGCTCAAGGAAGGTACACATGGAGGCACAACCAAGTGCTCAAAGAGATTGTACAAGTAGTCTGGGCTAGTACCAACACCACAAAAGGGAAATCAGGACTCCAAAAGCACCCGCAACATTCTTCACGGCAGGAGGCAGCGAATCATGGCCAAGAACAACAGTGCCACTCGGAACATGCAGGCAGAGTCTGCTGGATGGGGCAGATGACTGGGAGTGCACTGCAGACCTCCC
>JADBJO010013800.1:0-5000 GCA_016801955.1 Conus betulinus
GACCTGTCCCGCTGTCTGTACCTGTAGTCTACCTGGCTGTGATACTGACCTGTCCCGCTGTCTGTACCTGTAGTCTACCTGGCTGTGAGACTGACCTGTCCCGCTGTCTGTACCTGTAGTCTACCCTGTGCTGTGAGACTGACCTGTCCCGCTGTCTGTGTACCTGTAGTCTTCCTGGCTGTGAGACTGACCTGTCCCTGTCTGTAGTCTGTACCTGAGACTAGTCTTCCTGGTAGTCTTCCTGTACTGACTGACCTGTCCCGCTGTCTGTACCTGTAGTCTTCCTGGTAGTGATACTGACCTGTCCCGCTGTCTGTACCTGTAGTCTTCCTGGTAGTGATACTGACCTGTCCCGCTGTCTGTACCTGTAGTCTACCTGGCTGTGATACTGACCTGTCCCGCTGTCTGTACCTGTAGTCTACCTGGCTGTGAGACTGACCTGTCCCGCTGTCTGTGCCTGTAGTCTACCTGGCTGTGAGACTGACCTGTCTCGCTGTCTGTACCTGTAGTCTTCCTGGCTGTGAGACTGACCTGTCCCGCTGTCTGTACCTGTAGTCTACCTGGCTGTGAGACTGACCTGTCCCCGCTGTCTGTACCTGTAGTCTACCTGGCTGTGATACTGACCTGTCCCGCTGTCTGTACCTGTAGTCTACCTGGGCTGTGATACTGACCTGTCCCGCTGTCTGTACCTGTAGTCTACCTGGCTGTGAGACTGACCTGTCCCGCTGTCTGTGCCTGTAGTCTACCTGGCTGTGATACTGACCTGTCCCCGCTGTCTGTGCCTGTAGTCTACCTGGCTGTGAGACTGACCTGTCCCGCTGTCTGTACCTGTAGTCTACCTGGCTGTGAGACTGACCTGTCCCGCTGTCTGTACCTGTAGTCTACCTGGCTGTGAGACTGACCTGTCCCGCTGTCTGTACCTGTAGTCTACCTGGCTGTGAGACTGACCGTTCGGGCAGTACCACGTCCATCGTCTGGGTGCTTTATGGTCATCAGGAGTGTGGGCGAGGAACAAGTCATTGTCAGTGGTAAATTGTAGCCAGCATAGACACCTGTCGGTGACGGTCTGCCTGCGCTAGAGACTAAAATTTCCCCGGTCTTCTTGAGCGTCTGTATCAACCTTTGTTTTCCAGCCACCTTCCCCCCTCCCCCTCCTCCACCCTCCCTTCTGCAGTGAGATTGCCTTTCTTGTCAGTTTCGGTGATGACGGTTTAAGCGTGATAAGCATTGCGATAACATAACGATGGAATACACTACATTGTAATACAAATAATATCACACGAGATGATACAAAACAACTTAACAATGACAGTCTGACACAGTAAAAATTTAACACAAGCACAGAGGCGGAACACTTTGTATCCCCCCCCCCCCCACCCCCCACCCCCGTCCGTTTAATACATCTCTGAAAACAGCGTCTGTTCGTTTGTTTGTAACTCGGTACATGCAATCTGTATAAATAAACTGAACACAACTGATGAAGAAACATACGGCAGACAACCAGTTTCCGATTCGTTTGAACATCATATACATGTTGCTCTTCTGTTTAACGTCTGTTCACTAAAAGTGATATTAGACGGAATCATCATGTATATATATGTATGTATGTATGCATGTATGTATGGATGTGTGCGCGCGCGAACGCGCGTGCGTGCATGTGGGTGTGCGTGTCACACCAGTCCTCTAAGCCTGCGCGGTGAAGTTGGCGGGCAGGTGCTCGGGGGGCAGCAGCATATGGCAGACCCTCACAGAGTGCTGCAGGTAGTTGAGGCGCTCCACCAGCTGCTCGATCAGCGGCACGTACCGCTCGGGACTCAAACCCGGGCCCAGCCTACTCCCACGACGCCGGCGGATCCGCTCCCCCACGCTGGGAGGTGTGGGCGGAGCCAACAGACGCCGGACCTCAAGGTCGTCGCCCAGGTCCCGAGCCGCTGGTGTGACGGCTGAGAGTTCTTCAGCGAGTCCAGGAACTTTTCCGCCATCTGAACCATGTCGTAGTCTTGGCGTTCCCCGTCATCTTGATGACGTCACGCAGCACGGTTTCCTCGTCTGCTTTGGTGACGTCATGTTCCAAGATGGTCTCAGCCGTTTTTTTCTGGCGGTGCATGAAGGGATAGCTTCCTCCGTGCGTCCGGATCAAAAGAGACCTCAGTAGATTTTTAACAGGCGACTCCTGATTTCGCCCCGCGTGTCCAGCATGTTTCATAAGCCAGGACCGGACTTCCTCGCGCGGGGACGTTTGTCGTCGGATCCTGCTCTTTCCGAAGGTTAATCTGTGCACGTCCTTGTGCGTCCCCTGTCCGCCGCCTGGTTCATGAGGACGTGGTCCAGAGAAAGGCTCCGTTTGACGCGGCTGTCCTCGCTGTTGTTGTGTCACCTTCTTTTCTCTGGGACTTGGCTGATCTTTCCACTGAGGCCGTTGTTCTGTCATTCCCACGGTCTGGTCTTTCCGCACCGGTGGCTGTGACATCTCCATTGCCGGATGATTCACTGTCGTCCGTGTCCATGATGCTCGTTGTGGTTTTTGGAGTGCTGGGTGGATGCTGGGTTGTTTCTTTTTGTGTGTTCCTGACTTGCAGCAGAATCGCTGTTGTGGCTGTGTTCCTGGCTGTGGCTGTCGTTGGTGGTGATGCTGGAGAGGTTTACGTCTTCCGGAGCGGGTTGAGGTTCTTCTGCGTCGGAATCCGCGGAGTCTTTGGCGGGTCAGACCTCAGTGTTGTGGTGGGAGGACCAGTGACGGGGTTCTCCTGGTCATGAGTCGTGATGCCTTCTCTGTTGTCCTTTGTATGTGGTTCATGTCTGGAGTCTTCGTGGGGGTCTTGCCCATCTTGAAGTTTCTGCGCATCTTTCTGTCCATCCCCCTGTCCTTCTTGGGCTTGGACAGTGCCGTTGTCCGAGCTTCCTCGTACTCGTACACGATGTACTCTTCTTCTCCCTCCTCCTCCTTCTCCTTCTTTCCCTTCACGTCGCCAGCGCCATCCGCTTTACCTTTCCCATGGGCAGGTGACTTAGCGGCTCCAGACTTGCTCCTGGCAGCAGAGTGATCAGACACATGGCCACCATGACCTTCACCTCCCCTGTCGGAGGATTCCTGGTGTGTGACGTCGCCGGCGTCGTCTTTCCGGAACTGGCTGAAGGCTTTGGCAGCCATTTGGGCGATCTTTCTGTTCAGGTTGTCGTCATCGTCGTCGTCGCTATCGTCGTCATCATCGTCGTCTTCGTGATCTTCGATCCCATCCGTTTCTGCCTTGTCGTCGCCTTTGAGGTTGTTGCGAACCTGGTGAAAGATTGATGAATGTCGTTATCAACGGTTATGCTGACTCACTCAGAGAGAAAAGTCCTATAATTATAATAAAACACATGCCACCTTCACAACGGAAACTCTGAATGTTGTTGTTACTTTATTACTATTTTCTTCTTTGATTTTCTTCTTCGTCATCTTCATCATCATCCTCATCATCGTCATCATCTCCGTCTACTACTACTACTACTACTACTACTACTACTGCTACTGCTACTGCTGCTGCTACTACTACTACTACTACTACTACTACTACTACTACTTTCTAGTAGTATTGGTAGTCATAGTATCATAAACATCGTCATCATCGTTTCCATCATCGTCATCATAATTGTCATCCTCGTCGTCGTCGTCGTCGTTGTTGTCATAATCATTATTTACACATAAAACAAAGATATACGTTCCATTCGAAACGTTAATGCAGTCGAGAGAAAAACTAACAATAACATGAAATGCTATGTGAACAAAGCTAAATTGATAGGTAAGAGTCATGATTGTAACACGGAACACTACACACACACACACACACACACACACACACACACACACACACACACACACACACACAAGCCCGTGTGCGTGTGCGCAGGCACACACACTCACATACCACACACACACACACACACACACACACACACACACACACACACACACACACACACACACACGCACACACACACATGCACGCACGCATACACGTACACACACACACACACACACACACACACACACACACACACACACAAGCGCGCGTGTTTGCGGGTGTGCACACACACACACACACACACACACACACACGCACACGCACACGCACACATACACCGACGCACAACCCGAGACAAATACAGAAACGCGCATGCGCGCGTACGCTGGCACGCACACAAGCACGTATGTACGGATATGTGCGTACGCACATACGCGCGCGCGCGCACGCACACACACACACACACACACACACACACACACACGCGCGCGCGCGCGCGCGCGCGCGCAAATCAATCCACCCAACCGAATCAAAAACCTGAGGGACCAGCCAAGCAAAACCCACCCACCCCCATCACCTACTCACCCTCTCCTCACACT
Source organism: Conus betulinus (assembly GCA_016801955.1). NCBI lineage: Eukaryota > Metazoa > Mollusca > Gastropoda > Neogastropoda > Conidae > Conus > Conus betulinus. The sequence goes on from JADBJO010013800.1 coordinate 4,385, forward strand.
GTTCCAGCTGGTCCTGCAGAAAGTCCGTCTGGGTGAACAGCGCCTCCGTGATCACTTCCGGCGGAAGTGAGAGGTCAGCCAGGTCAAGCTCGTGTGGCGTCATTTCCTGCCCTGACTGGCTGTGGGCAGACGACATTTTTCCAGGAACGATGGCGGCTTTGGAATGGTAGACGATGAGGAGGAGCAAGACGGCTGGGAAAAGGTTGGGGGACGCAGCCATTGTTGGGAAGGTGAGGAAGAGTGTTCTTTGTCTGTAAGGGAAAAAAAGACTGGTTTCAATGGTAAGATCGATTCTTTCAGAACGGTCAAATTTGTCCTTGATATCGTGTTCTTTTGCGTAGCCTTACGTAGTCGTAGTCTTCTTGGTCTTTTCTTTTCCACTCTTGCTTCTTTTCTTTTCTTTTCCTTTTTTTTTGTCTCATTCTCTTAATGTTTTTTGTTTTGTTCCTTACATTTGTTTTATGGTCTCTTACTCTTTTTCTTTCTTTCTTTTTTGTTTCTTTCTTTATTCATTTGTTTCTCTCTTGGTTCTTTGTCTTTCTTTTCTTTCCTTCCTTTTTTCTTTCTTTCTTTCCTTCTTTCTTACTCTTTGTTTATGTTTTTCCTTCGTTCTTTT
>JADBJO010013800.1:10000-22500 GCA_016801955.1 Conus betulinus
TCTTCGTTTGTTTATTTCTTTCTTTTTTTCTTGCAATGTCGCCACAATTATTGTATGTTTAATGTAATTTACAGTAGAAAAGTGACTTTCAATACCAAGGAACATATTTGTTTTACGTAACGCAATTGTCATTTCTTCGTGGGTTTTTTTTTTTTTCTTTCTTTGTGAAACGAGAATTCATGTCGCCATATGTTAGTACAAAAAGAAGAGAAATGATCGATGTGATTCGTGTGTCTATACAGAAGAAAAATGTTAACTAGCCTTTTTTTTAAAACCTGTTAGGTAGATGCTACGTAGTGCTTTCCAGTGTAGTTGTCTCTGTCGTTCCTTCCGTTACTTTTTGAATAACGATTTTTTTCCACTTCTAATTAATCATTAGTCCTATGAAATTATTTGGTTTGTTGCAAATACAGGGGCGTTTTAGAGATGAGAAATTTTAAAATTGCCTTTTAGGAAAAACATACCAAACTTCGTTTGTAACTCACGTTTAAATGCTTGATATACAGACCATTAAAAACAGAGCAAACTTGCTTTTGTTCCAGTACAACTTTGTGTCAACTGTGTACTGAGTGACTGTCTCATATTCACTGTTTGTTTGTTTGTTTGTTTGTTTGTTTGCTTGCTTTGTCTAGAGCAAAGAGGCGTAGATGTTAGTTTTGAGACAGGTTAATGATCAAGGTGTTTTTGTGATTCTTAGCTCTGCGCGCCATCCGTTGCGAAAGTTATCAATCGCTCAGCTGTGGAAAGTTTATGCGTTTTTTTTTTTTTTGTATAGCCATATCCCCGAAGACAAGAATGTGGCTACCTGAGTGGTAGAAGTAAAATCGGCTACATACTTCAAAATCCCACTGGCGAAATCTCAACATTTTAGCAGAAGGGTAAGATAAGATAAGATAATGTTTGCTTATAGCCCCGACCACAAAGGGCCACATTAAAGCTGACACTACGTAACAATCAACTCACAAGTCATTCATTCACAGATTTATTAAAATACATCGAAAAAACCCATCCGAAAGTTTTTGTTAAAAAAATCTTTCCACTGTAAAATCTCAGATCCAATGAAAGGGAAAAATAACCTGTAAGAAAAAAAGACAGTGATAAACTTTTGTCTTTTCTACCATTTGAAAGTCAAAAATGCGTGTCTCTTTAAGGCACGCATTGACCAAAAAAAAACAACAACAACAAAAACGAACAAACAACAACAAACAGCCACGAAGTAGATGAGTAGAAAACCTAATAATTATCACTCACCAGTCGCTAGCAGTCTTTCCCTTGAATAAAACACCGTGAAAATGGACACCACAAAACTTACTGGACGTTTATGCTATAAACGTGATCATAGTCAACACAAATCGCACACTTGGAACTGACGTTTCCTCTCTGTACGTCCTGTAGTCACACCATCCAGACTACGGGCAGTCACCGAGTTGCGGGTCACTTGGCCGGGCCGCTGGGCAGATGAAGAGATCAAGTGGCCTGATAACTGGCCCTACAGACCGAGCCCTGGGCCCGAGAGAAGTGGGTTCGGGTCCCGGTTCCCAAGTGGTTGTGTGTCGTGTGAGGAAAAGGGCAACATGGCGACAAGAGGCGCGTGTGTGTGTGTGTGTGTGTGTGTGTGTGTGTGTGTGTGTGTGCGCGCGCGCGCTTGTACAATTACACATCTCTCTCTCTCTCTCTCTCTGTGTCTCTCTCTGTCTGTCTCTGTCTGTCTCTGTCTGTCTGTCTGTCTGTCTGTCTGTCTCTCTCTCTCTCTCTCTCTCTCTCTCTCTCTCTCTCTCTCTCTCTTCTGGCATTCATTTTCCAACAAGTTACATACAAAAGCTCATTTTTTTTCCAATTCACCCAACTAAAAGGCCGGCCTAAGCCATGGTTTATGCCTTATCACGTTTCTGTCGGATTAATAAGAAATCAAACTGCCCTTCAAAACTAACTGACTACCTAACTAGCTAACTGACGGACTCACTGATTGAATGACTAGATAGCGTACCAATTAACTAAGTAACACATCAAGCCAATCATCTTGGAACAAGTTCTTCTTGGAACCTGTAACAAATTGCGTGTGGCTGTGGCCCAACACATTCTAGCAGTCAATAAGAACACGTTAAATGCCGAATGGTTTTTCACACGGATCATGAGATCATGACCTGAAGCTGGAGATAGGCAGAACAAAATAAAATTTTAAAAAAAGATTAGGGAGGAAATACCATAGGTAAACACCAAAGCAACACAAAAACACCAACAGCAACAACATCAGTGACAAAACCAAAGACGAAATCAGATACAAAGTGAGGAAAACAGAGGAGAAACGAAACCCGGAATGTCTCCAAGCGCGTTTCAATTATGAAAGAACACGAAGGCGTCTTATGATTCGTTTCACGTAATCCTTGATAATTGATGTTCCCAGTTTCGTCATTTTTTGTTTACAGTCCCATAAAATTGGGAAATCACTTCATAGTAATAGATAGTGGAAGTAGCTGACAGTGTGCAGCAGTGGTTTTGTCATTTTTGTTTACAGTCCCTACAAAGCAGCAGTGGAAGCTACAGTAGCTTCAGTAGTAATAGCTACGTAGCAGCAGCAGTGGAAGTAGCTACAGTAGCAGCAGCAGTGGTAGTAGCTACAGTAGCAGCAGCAGTGGTAGTAGCTACAGCGCAGCAGCAGCAGTGGAAGTAGCTACAGTAGCAGCAGTGGTAGTAGTAGCTACAGTACAGCAGCAGTGGTAGTAGCTACAGTAGCAGCAGCAGTGGTAGTAGCTACAGTAGCAGCAGCAGTGGTAGTAGCTACAGTAGCAGCAGCAGTGGTAGTAGGTGGTATAGCAGTAGCAGCAGCAGTGTAGTAGCTACAGTAGCAGCAGCAGTGGTAGTAGCTACAGCAGCAGCAGTGGTATAGTAGCTACAGTAGCAGCAGCAGTGGTAATAGCTACAGTAGCAGCAGCAGTGGTAGTAGCTACAGCAGCAGCCAGTGGTAGTAGCTACAGCAGCAGCAGTGGTGGTAGCTACAGCAGCAGCAGCAGTGGTAATAGCTACAGTAGCAGCAGCAGTGGTAATAGCTACAGTAGCAGCAGCAGTGGTAATAGCTACAGTAGCAGCAGCAGTGGTATAGCTACAGTAGCAGCAGCAGTGGTAGTAGCTACACAGCAGCAGCGTGGTAGTAATAGCTACAGTAGCTACAGTAGCAGCAGCAGTGTAATAGCTACAGTAGCAGCAGCAGCAGTAGCTACAGTAGCAGCAATAGCTACACAGCAGCAGCAGCAGTGGTAGTAGCTACAGTAGCAGCAGCAGTGGTAGTAGCTACAGTAGCAGTAGCAGTGGTAATAGCTACAGTAGCAGCAGCAGTGGTAGTAGCTACAGTAGCAGCAGCAGTGGTAATAGCTACAGTAGCAGCAGCAGTGGTAGTAGCTACAGTAGCAGCAGCAGTGGTAGTAGCTACAGTAGCAGCAGCAGTGGTAGTAGCTACAGTAGCAGCAGCAGCAGTGGTAATAGCTACAGTAGCAGCAGCAGTGGTAGTAGCTACAGCAGCAGTGGTGGTAATAGCTACAGTAGCAGCAGCAGTGGTAATAGCTACAGCAGCAGCAGCAGTGGTAGTAGCTACAGTAGCAGCAGCAGTGGTAATAGCTACAGTAGCAGCAGCAGCAGTGGTAGCTAGCTACAGTAGCAGCAGCAGTGGTAATAGCTACACAGCAGCAGCAGTGGTAGTAGCTACAGTAGCAGCAGCAGTGGTAATAGCTACAGTAGCAGCAGCAGTGGTAATAGCTACAGTAGCAGCAGCAGTGGTGGTAGCTACAGTAGCAGCAGCAGTGGTAATAGCTACAGTAGCAGCAGCAGTGGTAAGTAGCTACAGTAGCAGCAGCAGTGTAGCTACATAGCAGTGGTATAGCAGTAGCAGCAGTGGTAGTAGCTACAGTAGCTACAGCAGCAGTGGTAATAGCTAGCAGCTAGCAGCAGCAGTGGTAATAGCTACAGCTACAGCAGCAGCAGCAGTGGTAATAGCTACAGTAGCAGCAGCAGCAGCAGCTGGTATAGCTAGTAACAGTAGCAGTACAGTAGCTACAGTAGCAGCAGCAGTGGTAATAGCTACAGTAGCAGCAGCAGTGGTAATAGCAACAGCAGTAGCAGTGGTAATAGCTAGTAGCAGTGGTAATAGTAGCAGCAGCAGCAGTGGTATAGCTACACAGCAGCAGTAATAGCTATAGCTACAGCTAGCAGTGGTAATAGCTACAGCAGCAGCAGTGGTAATAGCTACAGTAGCAGCAGCAGTGGTAGTAGCTACAGTAGCAGCAGCAGTGGTAATAGCTACAGTAGCAGCAGCAGTGGTAGTAGCTACAGCAGCAGCAGCAGTGGTAATAGCAACAGTAGCAGTAGCAGTGGTAATAGCTACAGTAGCAGCAGCAGTGGTGGTAATAGCAACAGTAGTAGCAGCACAGTGGTGGTAATAGCTACAGTAGCAGCAGCAGTGGTAATAGCTACAGTAGCAGCAGCAGTGGTAATAGCTACAGTAGCAGCAGCAGTGGTAATAGCTACAGTAGCAGCAGCAGTGGTAATAGCTACAGTAGCAGCAGCAGTGGTAATAGCTACAGTACAGCAGCACAGCAGCAGTGGTAAGTAGCTAGCAGCAGCAGCAGCAGTGGTAGTAGCTACAGTAACACAGCAGTGGTAATAGCTACAGTAGCAGCAGCAGTGGTAATAGCTACAGTAGCAGCAGCAGTGGTAATAGCTACAGCAGCAGTGGTAATAGCTACAGTAGCAGTGGTAATAGCTACAGTAGCAGCAGCAGCAGTGGGGTAATAGCTACAGTAGCAGTGGTGGTATAGCTACAGTAGCAGCAGCAGTGGTAATAGTAATACAGTAGCAGTAGCAGTGGTAATAGCTACAGCAGCAGCAGCAATGATAATAGCTACAGTAGTAGCAGCAGTGGTATAGCTACAGTAGCAGCAGCAGTGGTAGTAGCTACAGTAGCAGCAGCAGTGGTAATAGCTACAGTAGTAGCAGCAATGATAATAGCTACAGTAGTAGCAGCAGTGGTAGTAGCTACAGTAGCAGCAGCAGTGGTAATAGCTACAGTAGCAGCAGCATGGTAATAGCTACAGTAGTAGCAGCAGTGGTAGTAGCTACAGTAGCAGCAGCAGTGGTAGTAGCTACAGTAGAAGCAGCAGTGGTAATAGCTACAGTAGCAGCAGCAATGATAATAGCTACAGTAGCAGCAGCAGTGGTAATAGCTACAGTAGTAGCAGCAGTGGTAGTAGCTACAGTAGCAGCAGCAGTGGTAATAGCTACAGTAGCAGCAGCAGTGGTAGTAGCTACAGTAGCAGCAGCAGTGGTAATAGCTACAGTAGCAGCAGCAGTGGTAATAGCTACAGTAGCAGCAGCAGTGGTAGTAGCTACAGTAGCAGCAGCAGTGGTAATAGCTACAGTAGCAGCAGCAGTGGTAGTAGCTACAGTAACAGCAGCAGTGGTAGTAGCAACAGTAGCAGCAGCAGTGGTAATAGCTACAGCAGCAGCAGCAGTGGTAATAGCTACAGTAGCAGCAGCAGTGGTAATAGCTACAGTAGCAGCAGCAGTGGTGTAGTAGCTACAGTAGCAGCAGCAGTGGTAATAGCTACAGTAGCAGCAGCAGTGGTAGTAGCTACAGTAGCAGCAGCGGTGGTAGTAGCTACAGTGGTAGTAGCTACAGTAGCAGCAGCAGTGGCCGCCGTAGCAGCATCAGAAGGAGCAGCAGGGGTAGTGGTAATAGTAGCAGGAATAGTGGTAATAACGGCAGCAGCACTGGCAGTAGCAGTAACAGTCGTAGCGGTAGCAACAGGACCACGAGCAGTAGTAGTAGACTAACAGTAATCATAGCAATAGCAGCAGCAGCAGCAGCCACATCAGCATTAGAAGTTAAGAGTAGCAGCGTTAACAGTAGTGGCGGCAGAGGCACTAGTAACAGGACCGGCAGCAGCGATAACAGCAGCAGCAGTGGTAGCAGTGGCGGCTGTGCATAGTAGTAGTACCACCAGCACCAGTAGCAGCGCCGGCACAACGACAGTAGCACTGATGGTAGTAACAGCACCTACAGCAGCAGCGGCGATAGTAGAAGTGCGCTATGGCAGTATGTTTGCGCGCATGACAGGTTATGGACACTTTCTTTTAGTCAGTTTAAATCGATAATTTCTCTGATCGCGCGTTGATTTACCAAGGATATCCCTTTTGCCCCCCTCCCCCCCCCCCCCCCTTCCCCCCCCCCCCCCCCCCCCCCCGCCCCCCCCTTTCTTTCATTTCATTCCCCTTAGTCTTGCTGCCAGTCTGGGAACTAGCGATAACCAAGTTGAGCTTCTTCTTCCTTTGTTGTCGTTGTTGTTGTTGTTGTCGGAAAGAGTTTTTTCTTGCACGCTGTCGAGACCGCACGTGGGGGTCACGGGGTTTGACCCAGCGGAACCGTAGTCACGTGTTCAGACTTAAATAAGCGAACAGTGACATGTTTCTTTTTTCTCCCTTTTTTTTCTTTTCTTTTTCTCTTCTTTTTAAATTTTTTCCCCTCGTGTGTGTGTGTGTGTGTGTGTGTGTGAGAGAGAGAGAGAGAGAGAGAGAGAGAGAGAGAGAGAGATTCTCTGGCATGCTGTATGTGGCGGCACGTGGAGGTCATGGGGTTCGAGGCAGCGGGATCGTGATCGCGTGTGTTCGCCTTCGACTGGTGGATAAGTGAGCTGTTTTTCTTTTCTTGATTGACACTCGTCTTCTGTCAGTTGCCCTGCGACGTTGTTTCTGTTTTCCCCCCCCCCTCTGGATCCCCCCCCCCCCCCCCCCCCCCCCCCCACCCCCCACCCTCACCCCCGATATTCGTTTGGAAGGGGGAGGGGGTCGTGTTCGGCTTCCAGGTGCCGGTTCAAAAATGCTCGTTTGTGTTTGACCCAGGGATTTACTACTGTGCTCGGTGGATAAAAGTCGTCTTTAAAAGAAGTCATAAACTTCCCGACGTAGGGGACTGAGGAAGAAAGCCTGAACCAAAATTTCAGTCATTGTAATCGGCAGGCAACCGAGCGACGTTTTCAAGGAGCCTTTTTTTGTGCATGGGTAGTAAGATGACAAGAGACAGTGACAATATGAACAACAGCATCAGTAAAGTAGATCAAGTGTTCGCCATGCTCCAGTCCATTTTGAGATAACACAGGACTCCTCAACACCATGATCAGGATCTTCCAGAGCAATGTCTTCTATGTTCTCCTGTGCGGCTCGGAGAGCTGGAAGACCACCGTCGCTATGGAAGAGAGGTTGAAGATACTGCAGATCTTTTGTGTGCAGCAGCATGTCTTCCAGATCCTCTGGCCGAAGACAGCCTCCAATGTAGATCTCCGAAGCCGGAGAGGCACGGCGGCGACGCAAGAGACATTCCAGGCGTCCGGACAGAGGAGGTTGAGATACATTTGTCACATGCTGCCCAACCCCTAGTCCAGAACAGCTCTACGTTGTATATCCCAGTGGAAAAGAGACCGAGAGAGACCCGGAGAAAGTTGGAGCAAAACTGTCGAGGGAGAGCTAACGGGTAAAGGACTGGCTGGGAACGGCGCGTTCCGACAGCAGCAGGCAGAGGCAGATGGAGATCCTTTGCCCACGTCCAAGCCTCAGATGGTGCAGAGAGGATGGAAGTGAACGAACTACACGTCAGTTCTGTGGTTGGAGTAAACCTCCCTTTCGACGAGCTCTTAGGTGAGAAATGTTGGGATCGCGACTTTCGAGTCTTTTGGGGTTGCTATGGTTACCAGACCTTAAGTGGAACTGTTGCTGTTGGGGTGTTCTTTTCTTTCAAATGCTACCGCAGATTAGAAGAACAATTTGTAAATTTATTTTTCCAGAACACCTGGCGTCCTTCTTGGCGCCAGTCTGTCCATGTCTGTTGCTGTCTGTCCCTGTCTGTTGCTGTCTGTTGCTGTTTGCAGGATGGGTTCAGACGGAGGTGTCGGGGGTGGGTGGTGGGGATAGTTGGTGGTAGTGGACCTGGGCGGATGGGTGACGTGGGGGTATATTCATGTCCCTAGGATTCTGGGTTTGTGCTAAGCGGATATCCTTCCTCCGTTCAAGAAAGACTTGACGAGACCCTCGTAGGTCCGTCTGTCTGTCTGTCGCATGCCTTCAAGTGTGTGACGCGGGGCTTGTCTGTCTTGCTATGTATACATTCATTTGCCCTAATTCTGGATTTGCCTAGTAGCCGTTCCGAACCTGTGATTGTTACCTATTTGTGCGTTCCTACCAGTTTGGGTATAATTGCTACATACTTGTTTGTGTGATTGTAAAGTCTCTATGTCCCTGTACACTAGAGCCTCTGCCCAGTGTTCCTCACTGACCCCGCTGTTTGCTTGTGTTAACAGCTTGTCCACATGCTCGTCGCCCAATACCCTCGTTACCAACCTCGCTACATCCCTCGCGCCTGGTCCTTGGCCGGCGAGCGCCCTGGAGTGGAGACGTTGGTAGGAAGTTGGTGCCGGGGGACCACCCCAGCCGGCGGGGACTCCTGGGAGCCGACCCTGACTGTCCCCCCGATGTCGCAGCTCATGTGTTCATTTCTTGGATGGGACAGCGTCCTGGAGCCCCGGCCAGTCTTGCCCCCCGCCGACCTCTTTGTTCTTCTGCCTTCATCGGACAGTTCGGAGGAGAGGGTCTTCAGCGCGGCCAACTCGGGTGTACGGCTCGCCTCTGGGTCCGTGTCGAGGAAATCGCCCCGACCGGCGTGAGAACGTCCGCTATGATGCGCGGTGAGTGTGTGTTTGGGTCATCTGGGTCATTCGTTCTTTCAGTCTTCAGTCTTTCAGTCTGTTACGAAGTAACGGTCACTAACGATCCATATACGTCTGCGTGGTGTGGAAAAAAAACAAGCATTGATAGGAGAAGAAAGAATGCATGAATATTGAAAACAACATTGACAGAAGAATACCTAAACATCCGAACAAAATGACTATCCCTTTTTCCCTTCCCTCTCCCTCTCTGGTGTCTCATATGAACTATTCTAAGCCTAAAGATCTTTTTTATCTCCCTCCTGTTTTTTTTCTCCTCTTTCCCGCTATCTTTCCCCTGTTCCTTTGGATAGAGGGATACCGATGTATACCAGCTCTACAAACCATAGCGGGTTAGGAAGAGAGGGAGGGTGGATACATGTATATACCTCGCTGCTGTCATCGTTAAACATGTGTGTTTTTGCGAACATGAACGAACAGTCTCGTCTTGCCTTGTCTGTCCACTGTTCAGCGGCTTATCGCCTCTAGCGAACGATGGGCGCGGGGGGTACAGTTAGTACGGGCTTGGCGAGGGCTTTGGTCAGTCTCATGATGCAGTGGTAGCAGCAGTAGTAACGGTAAGAACAGGAGCAACAGCAGCGCCAGTGGAGCTGGCAGTAGTGACAGTTTACATCAGCAGCAATGGGTAATAGCAGTAGTGACAGCAACAACGGCACCAGTACAGAAAGGCGAGACCAGAACAAAATGTTATCAAAAATCCGAGTAGGGTACATGTAGTTGTATAATGTAACTGGGCGGTAATAGTAATACTTGTAGCAGCAGCAACCCGCAGCAGCAGCAGTTGTAGTAAAGCAGCAGAAGCAATATCAGTAGTAGTAGTTGTTGTATTTGCAATAGTGGTAACATCAAAATGAACAAGTAGGCCTGACCAAATGATTTTTTAGAGGGGGGGAGGTATTTTGTGTGTGCGTCGTTTTTTTTTTTTTTTTTTTTTTGTTTTTTTTTTTTTTTTTTTTTTTGTTTGTTTGTTTGTTTGTTTTTCCGGAAATGAAACCAACCCAAAGGGCGCTTGGATAAGCGAAGACCCCCGCTAGGTCAAACAATCCGGGATTTTTTTTTCCCGGATCTTTTTCTTTGATTGAGCCGGATACTCAGATTCTGATTTTTCACGAACATTGAAGAAAAAAAAAAAAAGAAAAAAAAAAAGAAACGACATGTGCAGGTGGCCCAAGAAAGACAAACGGCCTGTTGACTTGTGTTGAACCGCCTTTATTCACAGAACTGAATACAACACTGGTTCGAAAACAAATTTACTTTCCGCAGTTGTTGCAAACACGGTGCCTTTATTTCCTGAATTCTTTCCCTGACTTGTTTTAAGAACTCCGGATACTTTTTTTTTTTTCAGGGAAGCAAAAGACTTTTTTTTTTGTTTTTTTTTTCCATTTTGGTAAGCAAAAACCGGTACAGGTGGTTTAATTGTACTCCTTTTTTTTTCCCAATTTAGTTTTGAATTACGTTCTGCAACTTTGTTTCTTTCTTACCTGTCCATTTTTTACCTTTTTTTACGCGCACTGTAAAAAAAACTGTAACACACCTGTGCCTCTCCTGTTCCGACCTTTTTTGTTTTTTGTTTTTTTTTTTTTTTTTTTTTTTTTTTCTTTCCCCTCTTTTTTTTTTTATTTTTTTTGCACACTCTTCTTTTGTGGAAAAAATTTTCATTAATCTTTCCCCCATCAGAAGTAGCACCTCTTCTACGGACGGTAAAAAAAAGACATCCTAATCTTTACTCCGTCCCTCTTCTAATTCATGTTGGGAAGTTAAGTCACGTAACTGGGTCTACTACGAAATCTACGGAATTCAACGGGGAGTCCTTACACGTCTAGTATTTTACTCTGTCATTGTTTCCCTTCACTCACGACCTGCGCACTGGCCAATGTCCACCGCCTCAACCTACTCCTCTCCCCTCCGGAACCGACCCCAGCTCTTTCCCCCGTTGTTGTTGTTTTTTTTTCTCGGTCGGGCACACTCCAACATGTGGGAATTATTTCATCAGAACAGGAAGTCCCTACCGAATCACCCGTAGTAAAACTGTGACTGCCGTAAAACGGGAAATCCGTTTCCTTTACTTCGAGGGCAAAATCCTTCATGGGGAGCGGGTCTGAAGTCACGGTCACGGTCTGTCTTACCATCAAATTTACTTACCGCAACTCCTTCTTAAATCGGTCCTGAGGGTTTTCTTTCACGTTTTCTTTGGGCTTTTCCTGACTTTTTTCACCTCTTTTTTTTCCCTTCTTAACCTTGTTTTATGTTTTTGTTTGGTTGTTTTTCTTTGTTTTGGTTTTCTTCTCTTTTTTTTCTTTTTTGTTTTTTTTTTTTTTCTTTCATTTTTTTTTTGCATTTTTTTCTTTTTTTTTTTTTTGAGCATACTCGTTCTGACAAAACAGTGACTCCCTCTTCTGCCCTCCCCCACCTATCACCTATCCCGGGTCTCGAAGACCGTTGGGCGCGCCTCAGAAGACTTCGCAACCAGCTTCCTCCACTCCTCCCGGTTCTCAGACAGCCCCCCTTATCCTCCCGCTTAAAAAAAATATCAGTAGACAACGGATGAAACATAACAGCCTAGGTAGTGGTGATAAATACATACATATCTGAATAAATAGGGATGAAAGATCAAGGTAAACCATTGAATTATAGCAAGCGCCTGTAGCATCACTTCTAGCTCCCCACCGTTGAATCCGAAGCTACAAGATCGTGTATGTGTTGTGTGTGTGTGTGTGTGTGTGTGTGTGTGTGTGTGTGTGTGTGCCTCTGTGTGTGTGGCCTCTTGTGTGTGTGTGTTGTGTGTGTGGTGTGGAGGCGAAATACAAGAACAACACATGGACCTATGGCGACAACATCTTCAGGCGTGAAGTGGACAGGAAAGAGGTCACTTGGACCTTCCATGTTCTGTGACTTGTATTGCCGTGTACACTGCTCTGTCTCTCATCATGATGCCGTATGTTTTCTGTCTGTCTCGTGTATGTGGGCAGGTGGGGGATACGTGTGTGCGTGTGGTGGTGTGTGTGTTGGGGGGGGACAGCGTGCGTGCACGCGAATGGTGTATGTGCAGCTCTGTCTGTCTGTCTGTCAACTCTCTCTCTCTCTCTCTCTCTCTCTCTCCCTCTCTCTCTCATCTCTCACACACACACTACACACACACACACACACACACACACACACGGCGCGCAAGCGCGGCGCGCGCACACACACCACCAATTTATATGTGTTGTTGGAGGATGGAGGTTGGAAATGAGGAGTGGGGGAGGGGGGGGGGGGGGGGCAAGGGATGGAGCATGGGTTTGGGTAAAGGGGGTGGAAAGGAGAGTGCACGTGTCCAGCCTACTTTGTGTGTGTGTGTGTGCGCGCGCGAGCGTGAGTGCACTACGCGTGCACGCGCGTCAATGTTTATGTGTGTGTGTCTCCCCTGCTCTCTCAACAACTCTGCTCTCTCTCTCTCTCTCCCGGCTCTCAGTCTCTCTCAATCTGCCTCTGTCTCTTCCTCTCTCTCTCCTATGTCTCGCCTCGTATCAAACCTCTGCTCTGTTCTCTTCTGTCTGAAGGAGGGCCTCTCTCTTTCACTCAGTGCGCTCTGATCCCTCTCTCTCGACTGTTCTTTCTCGTCTCTAAAGTCAATCTCTCTGTCTTCTTGTCCGGAGTCTCTTCTCTGCCTCTCATCTCTCTCTCCTCTCTCTCTCCTCTTCCCCTCTCCTTCGGTCTCCTCGCCCTCTCTCCTCTCTATCTCTCTCCTCTCTCCCTCCT
>JADBJO010013800.1:30000-37861 GCA_016801955.1 Conus betulinus
GGTTGATATGATTCTGTTTATATCATCCCGCTCTACTCTGTGGAAGCCTTTAAACACGAGCCAATATTAGGTCACCACGACTTAACGTGGATTTCATCACCATTTCATTCTGGAATCTAGACTCGCCCTTGTCAAGAAATACCTGATTATGATTGTTGGATACCTCCAGTATCTGTCTCCCTCTGCCTGCTTTAAATCACGTTTAGAACATGTTACCTATTTGAGGCTAAGGTCTTTTCACTTCAAGGGACACTGGAGCGTGTGTCGGGACAATATTTGGTGCTTTCCCGCAGCTTATTCGAAACCAAAGTCCTCGCCATAGACGTTGAAGCTAGGAGGGGCTGTAGGCTCACTTGTCTATGACTTCATGAAACAACTTGGGGATTTCGGATGCGAAGAGAGCCAGAACCCTGAAGGCAATGACAGAGGCAGCTGAGAAGAGTTCAAACTGAATCTTGTCGAGGGGAAACAAAAGTGAACTTCATAAGGCTTAAATTTCCAACCTTAGAACAGGTGTCCGACTGCTGCGATGTGGGTAAGACATTCGACTACAAAGGCAACGCATAGAGACGACGCCCACCCACCTAGAAGTTGCTGGGTCGAAATCTTGGCAGCGCTAGAGAAAGAGCATTGTGGCAGTTGAAGAGCATGTAGGAGTCATGGCCTAGATGCGGCCCGGCGCCCTTGCGATGCCGAGGCACTTGTCTGAGTGGGAGAGGATGCTCTTCTCTAGAGACTTTCTGATGTTAAGCTCTCCGCAAAGTTTCTTCCAGTGACCGGACCTGTAGAGTTGTGATCGATCTTAGTCAGCTTTCTCCCGTGCGTCGCTCAAATGTTTTCACAGTCATGTTTATAAGTGTGCACCCTGAAGTGTCGTGCCAACCGAATCTTGCAACGAGAACACACTCCTTTAGAGAAAAGTTCATAGAAAAATCAAGTTCCCTATAAAATACCTTGTCACAAATGCAAGTTCTGTACAAAATATTCTGTCACAAGCGCAGATCTTGTATATGAAAAAAAAAAACTGCCATACGTGTGTGTTGCGAACACAGTTCCCAATCACAAATGCAAATTGCACACACAACCGGTCCCGAATGTGTTTGTCAGATTGTTGAAGTCGGACGCTGTTGTGGGACCCTACCCTGGCACGAAAACCACTCCCAGAGACCATCAGAGCGCCACGATGTCCTGGATGTGCTGGCTCTGCAGCTGGACCTTCATCTCGATGACCGTGTAAAACGCCAGGCCGAGGGCCAGGGCCGCCGACATGATGTACACCTTGGTCTCCGCGCACAGGAAGTAGCTGTAGCCGAAGGCCATGGCGCATCCGGTGGCGTGGAACATCCGGTAGGAGGCGAAGGCCGCTTCCTGTTTGTGGCTGAAGAGGACGCCGAACAGCGCTGGAACAGAATGGACCTTCAGACTGTGTGGTGCAATGGAACTGTGACTGGTGAGTATTCTTTTAAGTGCAAAACGAGAATCGGAAAAATGAAGACCGCAAACAAAAGAGATTTTTGTTTAATGTTAGAAAGTGTACGGGAAGAGAGAGAGGAGAATCGTGCACACACACACATGCACGTGCAGACACGTACACACGCGCTTACACACACACACACACACACACACACACACACACACACACACACACACACACACTCACTCACATTCACTCACTCACTCACTCACTCACTCATTCCCTCACTCGCATACACACGCACACTAGAAACAAACAGCAATAATGATAAATAATGGTCGTGGTGATGTTGATGATGATGATACAGTCAACAGTATCAAAACCCTTCGCTGTAAGTCGGCGACCCAGGTACCTGTATATAAAAGTTGTGTACACACACGCACGCACGCACGCACGCGTACACACACATGTAAAAACACACACACACACACACACACACACACACACACACACACACACGCACACACACACACACAAGCGCGCATCCGCTCGCACGCACGCACATATCACAACTACCACCACCACCTCCACAACCATCACCAACATAGCCACCACCACCACGTCTACACACCCCTCCCTCACCTCTCCTCCAGTCGCCCTACCCCACCTACCACGCCCCCTCTCCTCATCCCACCCACCCCACCAACCACCCACCCACACCACCACCACCCTCACATCACCACCACCCACCACCCTCCACACTCACTGTAGGTCTGGGTCTGCCAGATGGCGTCGCACAGTCCCAGGCAGCCGGCCACCACGTAGAAGTTGGCCAGGTCGTGGGGCCGGGGCTGCCACAGGGCCAGCACGATCAGCAGCCCCGAGTTTGAACGTGGCGCCCGCCGCCACGAAGGCGAAGCGCTTGATGTGCCGCGCCACGTAGCCGATGGAGATGGAGGCCACCGCGCTGCACGTGCCGAAGCAGATGAGGATGCGGCCGATGTACTGGAAGCCCAGGGTGCAGCTCACGTAGGGACTGCACACCACAAGAGGGGGACCCGGGGCGTGTGAGTGGAGCGCAGAGAAGGTGGGTGCCAAAAAGGCCTGGATGGCTGTCTGGCTGGGTGACTGGTTTGTAAGAGTGTTGTGTCTGTGAATTTGAATGTTTCCCTTCGTTCACAAGGGGGGTTTCTTTGACTGGGGGGGGGGGGGGGGGGGGGGGGGGGGGGGGACGGGGGAATAAGGGCGGACACTGTGGACAGATTAGGAATTGAGAATAAATTAGGGATTGGAAACAGACTCATAATTGGAAAAAGAGAGTGGGGTGGGAACAGACTAAGAATTGGGAACAGACTGGGGATTGGGAACAGACTGGGGGTTGGAAACAGACTGGGGGTTGGAAACAGACTGGGGGTTGGAAACAGACTGGGGGTTGGAAACAGACTGGAGACTGGAACAGACAATGGATCAGGAACAGAGTGGGGATTGGGAACAGACTAAGGGTCAGTAATACACAAAGGATCACTAACAGACTGGGGATTGGAAACAGACTGGGGGGTTGGGAAACAGACTGGGAATTGGGAACAGACTGGGAATTTGGGAACAGACTAGGATCAGTAATACACAAAGGATCACTAAACAGACTGGGGATTGGAAACAGACAATGGATCAGGAACAGACTGGGAATTGGGAACAGACTGGGAATTGGGAACAGACTAAGGATCAGTAATGCACAAAGGGGTCACTAACAGACTGGGGATTGGAAACAGACAATGGATCAGGAACAGACTGGGAATTGGGAACAGACTGGGAATTGGGAACAGACTAAGGATCAGTAATGCACAAAGGGTCACTAACAGACTGGGGATTGGAAACAGACAATGGATCAGGAACAGACTGGGAATTGGGAACAGACTGGGAATTGGGAACAGACTAAGGATCAGTAATGCACAAAGGGTCACTAACAGACTGGGGATTGGAAACAGACAATGGATCAGGAACAGACTGGGAATTGGGAACAGACTGGGAATTGGGAACAGACTAAGGATCAGTAATGCACAAAGGATCACTAACAGACTGGGGATTGGAAACAGGCTGGGATTGGGAACAGACTGGAAATTGATGACAGGCTGGGGATGGGGAAACAGACTGGGAATAAGAACAGACTGAAGACCAGAAACAGGGATTGGGAGCAGACAGTTGACTGGGCACACACTAAGGCGAGGGAGCAGATGAGGGACTGGAAACAGACGGGCAGTTTGAACAGACTAGCATTGTTCGTGATTTCACCATAGTCGAAGAGAGTGCAATGAACTGCTCAAACCTGCCCCACACTGCTTTTTAAATACTA
This sequence comes from Conus betulinus, assembly GCA_016801955.1. NCBI lineage: Eukaryota > Metazoa > Mollusca > Gastropoda > Neogastropoda > Conidae > Conus > Conus betulinus. The sequence continues at coordinate 33,765 of JADBJO010013800.1, forward strand.
GGCCGACAGTGGTCTTTCTGTGTGTGTGTGTGTGTGTGTGTGTGTGTGTGTGTGTGTGTGTGTGTGTGTGTGTGTGTGTGCGTGCGTGCGTGCGTGCGTGCGTGCGTGCGTGCTGCGTGCGTATGTTTAGAACACATTATCAAAGTGTATCTCTAGATACCTACACATGATATTCGTCTATATGACCATCTGTATTCGCCGTACGAAGGGGGACATGCTTCCCGCGCAACTGGCAGAATTTGATGCAAGCATGTTGTGAAGAGATAGTTGTCTTTTTCTACCATCGTTAAAGTCCTATGCCGTGCTATACAATGCTCAAATGCACAGTACAATACAGCGCGTTGTAATGCAATGAATAAACAATTACAAGTACAATTAAACATCGTTACCCAATTCAGTTAACACAGCATCACCCAGCGCACCACTGTACAATGCAGCATAACACAGTACAATGGTAGAAATACGATGCAATGTAACAGTAATACAGTAAAAAAATGTCATTCGAAACAATCCAGTACAAAACATTGTCAAATACAATCTAGTACAATGTATAGCCAGAATTAGGACTGTATTCATTCCACTCTCAGGTTGAAACATTGGAAAAATGTCGCCCCCGTTCACAAACTGTATTAATCGAATGTTCGTCCCTCTCAGCCCTCCCCTCCTCTCTCTCTCTCTCTCTCTCTTTCTCTCTCTCTCTCTCTCTCTCTCTCTCTCTCTCTCTCTCTCTCCTCTCTCTTCTCTTCTCTCTCTCTCCCTCTCCTCGCCACTAGTCCCTTTTTCCCTCCCCCCAGCCTCTTTTTACTCCCTAACTATCGCCATCTTAGAGAGAGAGAGAGAGAGAGATTCGGGTGCATCATCTGTTTGTCCATCATTGCCCCTTAGGAGGGGGGGGGGAGGGTGTACCCAAGGTCTGACCAGCGCGCTGGGCTAATGCGTAGGTCAGACATCTGATAAGTCGTAGCCACGAGACCCTCTTCTTAAATTCTCCCATCTTCGTCATCAGTTCAGCTAGCCATCAGTTTTAAACCATGCGTACTGTGGTCTCGAAACTTTAGCGGGTGTGGTGTTACGTGAATGGACTAGTCCGCACGCAGTGACGCCACCTTGATGAAACTGAAACTGAGACTTAGGGGTGTGTGAGTACAGTACAGTTGTGACAGAAGCAGACAACGCGTACATGGAAGTTACGGCACTGACTGCAGTGTACATCCACACAAATATGTCTGTGTTTTCACCAGGCAGCCAGTTCTCTTAGCTTAAATGCCTGATTCAAAGCTCGCACACACGCACGCACGCACACACACACACACACACACACACACACACACACACACACACACACGCGCGCGCGCGCGCGCGCGCACGCGCGCACACACACACACAGACACTGACACTGACACATTTTTATTGTTATTAGCTTTTTACAGCCCCAGTGCCATGAGGGACAATTCACAACCTAATAGCGGCGAGAAGAAAATAAGGAATTATTACACACAAACACAGAGAGAGAGAGAGGGAGAGAGAGAGAGAGAGAGAGAGAGAGAGAGTTGGAGAGAAGGAGGGGAGAGAGAGAGAGAGAGAGAGAGAGAGATTTGAACGTTTCTTTTGTCTATATGGCCTGGATCTTCGCGAAAGTAGTACAGGAAAGAAACGAGACGTCTACTTAATTTCTAGCGCAGGCCATTAAAAAAAAAAAAAAAAAAAAAAAAAAAGGGGGGGGAGGAGGGGGGGGGGGGGGGCGTGGCCAAGTGGTTAGAGCATTTGCCGGCGGAAATTGACGGTCGTGAGTTTGAACCACACGTGGGTCTTTTTTTTTTTCCAACTTGAGATCCCTTTCTGTCCACCCAGGCGGCGGAAGGAGGGGGATGGGCGCCGCCTTCCTTCATGCCGTGCCCTGGACACGGTAAATCTCTGACAGTTCACCGCCTCTGTGGGCAGCATAGGTTACAGGAACTTTAACCTTTTTAAAAGTTAACCTTGATAAAGATCAACGCAACAATGCTAATTTCGTGAGGCAGCTCTAGGCTTAAAAGCTGTATGTTAAACAATGAAAAACAAGACAAGACAATATGAAATTCTGTATTTGAGAGAGAGAGAGAGAGAGAGAGAGAGAGGGAGAGATAGGGAGAGAGAGAGAGAGAGAGAGAGAGAGAGAGAGTCGGTGGTAGGAGCGCATGGGTATGAGTATGGGTACACCCATTTTGAAACCAAAACAATTGAAAATGGGAACAGTGCTGTCCACTCACTGAAAGAAAATGCGTCTGTTAACAGAAGGAGAGAAAGAGATGGATTGGGGGAAGAGGGAGGGTGGTGGTTAGGGAGGGAGCAGGCGCAGCAGCAGCAGCAACAACGTCCTCGACAATTCGAAACACCGATAAGACGGTGGCAATTCACAGCGGGTGACGTCTTATCTAGGTCATGTTTATCTGGGTCAAATTTTATCTAGGTCATGTTTTATCTGGGTCACGGGAATGTGCCTCTTCCTCACACACACACACACACACACACACACACACACACACACACACACACCACACACACACACACACACACACACCGCCGAATGCACGCAAACGAGACTCGTTACCGTCGCCAGGGAGGTCTGCCCATATCTGTTGGCTAGTTTCGTCTGCGAGCGGAATTACGTAAAAGCTGTCGGACCGATTATTAAAAAATTCGGTAGAACGATCAAATGTGACCCACAGAAAATTTCATTAAGTTTTTTGGGCGCATCCGTGGTTCTGATCTGGACCAAGGGCAGATGTAGGCTCATTCAGTCAGATTATCTATCAAGAGGGGAATAACCACTTCAGTCTGTACCAACTGTTACTTCCCCTGGAAAGAAAAGAATAAACCAACCAACTAATCAAGGCTAAGATCAAATTATTGATAAAACTACTACACAATTTCCACTCAACGAATACACTTTCAAGTTACGATTACAAGCTGACACTTTAACACAGTCGAAAGTTATTGTTGTACATTGACATATATGTACAAATTTGCACGATGTTCGTGGAATTTTCAAGATATTCTAGTGGTAAAAAATCTCAAAATTTCGTGGTTTGGCATATTTCATTGTTTAAAAAAAAAAAAACAGGGAATAATTCTTTCAATCCTTACCACCAATTACCTCCCCGGTAAGGGATAGTTTCGTGATCATGGACTGACTCAAAGGACGGATTCAAGGTTCTTTTGACGTTAGCTGAAGTCTGTGTTCCCCATAGAGGCCTTAGAGCTGTACGGACTGTTCATTTCGACTTGTATATCTTTCTTACATCAACTCACTAATTCATTTATTTGCTCAGTTTCAGTACAGCTAGGACACGTTTTTTTGTTTTCTTTCTCGCATTCACTCATTACTTTACTAAGATTTTACGGGAGAAGGATTTTTTTAACGAAGTTTCTGGTACGTTTTAGAAGATGTATTTTGAATTAAAAGGATGTGTGATTTTTTAAAAATTTGTTTTGGATGACGTGTGAACTCTGCGGTCGGCTGGGCTATAAGCAACATTACCATTACCCTTACCCTTACTCAGTTCAGGTTCATCAAGGCAGGTCACTGCATTCATTAAGGCAGTCCGCATACGCTGTGCCGGTACCTGCAGAACCACGAGGCCATGGTGTGCGTGTGTTGGAAATAAAGGAACAGGATGATATGGGAATGAATGAGGAAAGGGTGGGGGAAAAGTGTCTCGCGGACAGGGTTCAGGCATGCACGCACGCACGCAACACACACACACAAACACACACACAAACACACACACACCACACACATACACTCGCGCGCGCGCACGCACTTTTGCAGAAAGAACATGAAATACGCTGCAATATTTCAATGGTCGTGGGTTACGAGCACTCAATAAGACAGTGTTCAACTCCGAGTGGTTGATCGCCACAGTACGCATGACACAGAGGCCACTCAGCTGTTCCAAAGGGTTAGGATCTGTTAAAAAAAGCGGGAGTGGCGACACTGGTTTCTCCTGTATGCTTTCCACAAAGCAGAAGAGAGAGAGAGAGAGAGGGGGGGGGGTGGGGCGGGGTAGGGGGGGAGGGAAGAGAGAGAGAGGGAAAGGGGAGAGGGGGAGGAAAAA
>JADBJO010013800.1:38492-40992 GCA_016801955.1 Conus betulinus
ACATGGCATGAGGTTTTCAACATGATTGATGCCTTATAGGATTCAAGGTGCTAACTGAGAGGAAGTATGTTCGCTGTTTTTCCAGTTGTTCAGCTCTTACAGGTACCTTTGGAAGATGTAGCTTTGCAGCTTGTCTGTGAAGAGAAAGGAGTCTTTTTGTGTGTGAAACATCGTTGCTCCTAACCCATATTGTTTAAAGCGTAATTGATATGAGCTAGCTCTCTCTCTCTCTCTCTCTCTCTCTCTCTCTCTCTCTCTCTCTCTCTCTCCTCTCTCTCTCTCTGTGGTTGTGTGTGTGTGTGTGTGTGTGTGTGTGTGAGTGAGGGAGGAAGCGACATAACTTTGATTAATGACAGGCTCGCATGAAATGGGCTCTACTCCACAGGAAAGTGAGGTGGGAAGAGAGAGAGAAATTAGACAGACAGACAGAGTGAGACAGGGACAGAAAGACAGAGAGAGAGAGAGGAGAGAGAGAGAGACAGACAGACAGACAGAGTGAGACAGAAAGACAGAGACAGAGAGGGAGAGAGTCAATTTGATTAATGACAGTCTCACATGAAATGGGTTTTATGTTTATAGGAAGGTGAAATGAGAAAAAAGACCGACAGACAGACAGACAGAGAGGGGGAGAGGGAAGGGGGTGGTGTGGTGGTGGAGAAGAGACAGAAGAGGTGGGGGGGAGGAGAGAGAGCGTGGGCAGGGGGGAAGGTAAGAACCGAGAGATCTGGGAGGAAGGGGAAGATGGAGGAGGGAGGAAAGGAGGAGAGGCTGAATGCGGGTAAAAAAGCACGTGCGGCCACCCGTTCCTATGCCGTGCCAACGTCTGCGTCATTACTGATAGCGACGGAGAGAGACCAGCTGTGCCGCCGCTGATACGGCTTTACATTGGTGTAAACACACTGAACTTAATGCACCTGAAAGACATGTAAAACACGCGTATGAAAAACACCGGTGTCAACACACTGAACTTAATGCACCAGAAAATACATTGGTGTAAACACATTGAACCTAGTGCACTAAAAGACATCAGTGTAAACGCATTGGACATACTGCTCCTGAAAGGTACTGGAATAAACAATGAACCTTAGGCACTTAAAAGGCATCGCCAGACTGTTTTGATGTAATTCTCAGGGGTGTGTGTGTGTGTGTGTGTGTGTGTGTGTGTGTGTGTGTGTGTGTGTGTGAGAGAGAGAGAGAGAGAGAGGGAGGGGGGGGAGAGCATTGCTGCCAACCCCCTAAAACTGCTCTGGAATTTCTCTAATTTAGAAATTATTCCTAAAGCCCTGAAAGTATTGGATCCAGAATTTCCAAATTTTGCCAACAAATGTGTGTTTTAGGGAGTCATTTTTTTTTCATAAAAGTATTGCAGAATAAAGCCGAGACTGATGTTCTGTGGATGTTGGCCGTTTTATATGCGGAAAACACAGATGCTTTTAAAGCCCATTATCAGTCAAAACGCCATGGGGGCTATAAATGCTTTCGGTCAGAAGCCGAACTGCCTTCTCTTCACCCATCCCCTTCATCCCATGGTTCCCGAAGTTTGACTCCAGAAAGTTGGCAGCTATAAGAGAGAGAGAGAGAGAGAGAGAGAGAGACGTTTGTGTGCGTGCGTGCGTGCGTGCGTGCGTTTTGCGTGTGTGTGTGTACAAGAGTCAAGAGTGTGTGCGTGTTTTGCATTTAAGGCCGCATGTAAATGTGTGTGTGTGTGTGTGTGTGTGTGTGCGTGTGCGTGCGTGCGTGCGCGTGCGTGCGTGCGTGTGTGTGTGTGTGTGTGTGTGTGTGTGTGTGTGTGTGTGTGTGTGTGTGTGTGTCTTGTGATAGAGCGTGACTGTTTATATCTGTGTGCTGCACGCATGTGCGAAGAGGTTCACATATTTCTGTTTGTGTGTGCGTACGTGCGTGTGTGTCTGTGTGTGAGTTAGAGAAGATTTTGTGTGTGTGTGTGTGTGTGTGTGTGTGTGTGTGTGTGTGTGTGTGTGTGTGTGTGTGAAAGAGAGAGAGAGAGAGAGAGACTGACTTTAATTAATCACAAACATCAAAGGGATCTTTTGTGTACAGGGTAGGGAATGATAATAATCCACGCAGAAATACCACAACACACACACACACACACACACACACACACACACACACACTCACTCACTCACTCACTCACGCTCACTCACTCTCACTCACTCACTCACTCACTCACTCACCCCACCCACCACACCACCTACCCACCCACTCGCGCGCGCGCGCGCGCGCGTGCGCACAAGACATGGGTAACCTACATTAGAGGCAATCTCGTTAAATTCTTTCGGGTACAGTGAACTGCTAGGCTACCTGCAAACCACTAGTGTACGACATCCAACTCCATCCACCTCCTGCTTTCACTTGTAGGTTGCAGGTCGGCTTCTTCATCATCATCGTGTTCCTCTTTCGCTCCAACGTTTTCCTTCTTCTTCATCATCCCCATGATCAGCGTCATGACCAACATTACCTCCCCCCCCCCCCCCCCCCC
>JADBJO010013801.1:0-15000 GCA_016801955.1 Conus betulinus
CGCGCCTCCCCCCATACCCACATACACACAGCATAGCTTTAGAGCGTGCACACACACACACACACACCACACATGCACTGTACACCCCACCACCACCCCACACCACACACCACACCACACTCTATCCTTATCTCTCTCTCTTTCCCTCCCTCTCTCTTCCTCAAACACACACACACACACACACACACACCACCACCCACACACACACACAGCACAATATAGCGTACAGCAGGTGATGGCAGACATGCGAGGAAGGAGAATAACGACAAAGAGAGGAAGAACACTAGAAGATACAACACGTAGATACAGGAAACAAGAAAAGTAAAGGATGCTAGAAGAGAGAGAGAGACAGAGAGAAGGAGAGAGAGAGAGAGAGAGAGAGAGAGAGAGGAAGATAGAGTTGCCAGATTCAAAACCACAAAAAGCATCAGCACCCCATCAGCAATAGCCTAACGGTAGCCAGCAGTAACAACAACACACAGCAACACCAGACAACACCAACAACAGCGTCACTTAGCATTGATATAGTAGATTTTTCTGGTCGCAGCATTAGCATACTGCACAGCATATTAACGGAGCAACAAGCCACACCGGCACCATCCTTCCACCGCCGCCGCCGCCGCCGAAACCGGCACTAGAGTAGCAGTCATCTAACAGAGAGATCAAGACCTGCTCACTGGTCTCCTCATTTTCCATGCAGACGACCTTCACTTCGTTCAGCATATTATATGTTCGCCTGCGCCTTGCCGCCAAGTCGTCGGTATCCAAGGCCCTAACAGGGCGCCCCGCCATACCCTCCGCCACGTATAGTATTGTGCATGGCGGCAACCACAAACCACCGACACAACATTGAAGGTATCACGTGAGAAATACTCCCACCCTCTTCACACTTCACAATTTTTTCCTCGCAAGCATCTATCATTGTTTTCCTATCGCCTGGACATCTTTGTTGTTTGTTTTTTTGTTGTTTGTTTTTTACTCGATGGCAAACGTTTTGGTGTCGTGTACACTGTGGTCTGTCGGTTTTCTCGTCGCTATGTTGTCAATTTAAATTTGAAACCTGAGAAATCTCCATTTAGAACTGACTGTGGATAGTCACTGAGAATTACTCCTGTCCATTTTCTTTGTGATATGTAGAAGTGTCTAAGAAAATCTTGCTTAAGGTAACAGAAAACACACAGGCACACAACCCACACGAAACCCGTAGGCTTTTTTTTATCGGTGGAAAAAAGGATAAACTGTGGATAAAGAGATACACAAAGCAAAGGAGGTTGTGAACACACACGCGCGCACGCACACAACGCGCGCACTGCACACACACCACAACACACACACTCACACTCACACACACACACACACACACACACACAGAGAGAGAGAGGAGACGAGAGAGAGCAGAGAGAGGAGAGATGAAGGATGAAAACCTAAACTGAGCTCTGTGCTTCTAGCACTTGCGTATTTTGAAGTGCATTTTTGATATATCACACTGATAAACAAAAATAAAACCACAGCAAAGATTATAGCAAAAACAGGAAAGATGTAGATTCATGCACCTCCCACTGAAAACAAATTGGAACACACACACCACACACACTACACACACACACACACACACACACTCCTCTCTCTCTCGTCTCTCTCCTCCTCTCTCGGTCTTCTCTCTCTCACCTCCAACTGTTAATTGTCTATTTGCAGTGGTTCATTTTATAAATAAATGGAAGAAGAAGAAGAAGCTAAAGCGTCGTTAGTAATATGCTTTTCTTTTTAAACCTAATCCATTAGTTTGCAGTTTTATAGTGTTAATGTCAAGCATTTTTACGATTCATTTAAAACCACTTGATGTGAAAAGAGCCAAGCAAAAATGCTCAACTTTCCTTGCCCTTTTTGGATAGAGATGGCTTCCGATACCTTTTTCTTGCAGAGTTTAACACGGACACGAGACAAAGCTACAAGAAACGAAACAATCGCAAACATCGCTTGAAGAAGAAAAGTTGTTGTTGCATTTTTGTTTGTTTGTTTTGTTTTTACGTGGTTTGTTGTGGAAGACAAGAAGGATTTGTCACCCTTTCACGTGTCACGCTCAATCCCCACACGGATTGTGTCCCTTTACTAACATAATATAAAACTTACCTGCCTTTGTCAATCTTGTTAAAGCGATTTACGGTCTCCAAAGAAGGTTAAAATGGGCAGCACACACACACACTCACACACGCACACGCACATACAAACACGCGCGCACACACACACACACACACACACACACACCACCCACACATAACACACAACACACACACACCACACACGCACGCACGCACGCACGCACGCACGCACGCACGCACGCACGCACGCACACACACACCAGCACACACACACACACACGCATACACACTGCAACTGTTTAGTTGCTATTTTCAATAGTTCAGTTTTGTAAATTAAAGGAAGATGTAGCTGAGATGTTGTTCATCTTACGCTTTTTTTTTCGAATCGAATATACCAGCGGTAATGTTTATAGTGTTAATGCCAAAACGATTTTATTATCCATTTGATGTGAAAAGACAACCTAGCACAGCAAGCGTGCAAATGTGCTTAATATGATACCGACAATTGTCATTTCTCCTGTTTGGAGAGAGCTTGCTCCAATACCTTTCCTGCAGAGTCCAACTCGGACACAAAAATAAAGTACAGTCGCTTAAAAAGAGAAAGGCAAATTTTTTCTTGGCGTTTGGTTCGTTGTGAAGGACAAGTAGGATCAGTAACTCCTTCGACTCCTCGCGCTCAATCCCCCACACGGTTTGCGTCCCTTTATTAACGTAACACGGACATTTCTCCCTTTGATCACTCTTGCTAAGCGATTTTCCGACTGCAAGGAAGGTAAAAATGGGGAACACACACACACACACACACACACACACCACACACACACACACCACACCACACACACACCACACACACACACACACACACACACACATACACACACGCGCGCGCGCCCGCAGAAATTAAGATGCCCAGACTACAATGTTAACGAAAGTGAAATCTTGGAAGTTTTTTCTCTAATCATCCCGTTATGCACAGGAAAATTCTTGATCTTTCAGAAGGGTCTATCTGTGAAGGAGGAACTACTGCAAACACGTTTGACAGACAAGTCGATGTGATGGAACTGATTCATTGAATGCTTTGTCTAGCTGCCCTTGGGAAGAAAAAGGCAACGTGTAGCCTTCTACCTATCTGGTGGGATATTTCATCTTCAAAACCCGACGAAAAAGGAAGAAAACAAAGTAGACTCCATCATTAATAAAGGGAAAAAAAAGAAAGAAAGACGGATGACCAATGGAGAAAAAACAAAAACAAAACAAACAAAAAAAAACTTTACATCGTCCTCATTTATGTTCATGATTATGTCAGACAAAGGCATGACACAGGGTGAATGTTCATTCGTCTGAACAGCTTGGGGGCCCAGTTTTGTCCATCTTGTTTGTATTTTAGTGTATGGAGAGGGAAAAGGCCCATGGCGGAAGTTACATCGTTAGAGAAAAACTTCCTTTTTATGTTGCTTTGTAGTCCTTAAAGACAAAATTGTATCTTGTGTGTAGCAAAGTGTATGTGGATTTCAGACGTAAAGAAACTATCAGAAGCCAGCAGGATTTTAATCATCCTCTATGTTCTTCACCTCTGTCTCTTTTATTTCTACACATGTTTCGGCACAAGCGATCCGTCAACCTTTATTCTATTTTATTTCATTTTGTTTCCTTCATCCTTAATCAATCTGTTGAGAGTTGACAAACGCGCCAAAAGAGGACAGTGCGCAAAGTCATTGGCACATTACAGCACTGTTTTAAGTCACCCTTATAAACCCCTCTATTCTCAGGATCAGAGCAAGGTCAACTAGTAAACACCCGTGCTTGGTAAACAGTGAAGAAAGTATAAAAACCGAGCAAAACACAATTTTAGGATGATTTTTCTGTCTCTTGTGGCATTCAGATTCCACAAACGTATGACGCCAAAGCGTGACTCATCTGCTGGAGACCAGACTTGTTATGTGATCGGGGAAAAAAAAAAAAACTTTCGGAAAACGTTATGCCTTCTTTCCTGCCGTGAAGCCTGATTTTTTTTTTTTTTCCAGCAAAGTGAAATGAAAACGATCAGCTACAGAAAACACCTCAAAAGATCCAAGGCCTCCAGTGACTACACGGAGTGTGAACAAGAGGCCATTAGAACGGTGTGTACGGCTTTACTAACTGGTTTGCTAGCTCTTACTAAACGAAGCTCAGCTTTAATAAGAATTTTTAACAACAGTAGATAAAATGGGCGACAATGAAGGATGGGAAAGAAGACAGAGACATAGAGAGTGACAGAAAGGGGTGATGTTGCTTATAGCCAAGCCAACTGTAATGGGTCATGTCTGGGCTCTCGTCGCGTCAACTCACAAGTCAGGTTTAAAATTTAACAACAACAACAACAAAACTCCTTCACACAACCCTTTCAAATACACCTTTTAAAAAACATACAAGAAACTGTGTTAAAAATCTTCCTTTTGTAAAAGATCGAATCTGATGAAAAATGTTGAACTCCTTCAGGAACCCAAAGATCACATCTGATGGGGCATCTCTGAACAAGATTTCTATGGAGTCTGCTGTAGAATGTTTGTGTCTCACATCATGCAAGTCCCAACACTGTAAAAGAACATGTTTCACTGTGAGTGGTACATGACATGGAATTAGTAAAAGAAAGGAGGATTTTCTTTCATATCGAAATTTCCAGACGAGGATACAAGTTGCGCCACCGATAGAGGGAAGGAATTTGGACTGTAACCACTCTGCCACACACACACACACACACACACACACACACACACACACACACACACACACACACACCACATACAAGCGCACCAAACTTCCCAAACGTGGATACAAACTGCGCCACCGATAGAGGGGAGGAATTTGTCTAACATAAATTCCCAGACGAGGATTCAAGTAGCGCCACCGATAGAGGGAGACAATTTTTTTAACACCAAAATTCCCAGACGAGGATACAAGCTGCGCCACCGATAGATGGAAGAACATTTTTTAACACCGCAATTTCCAGACGAGGATACAAGTAGCACCACCGATACTGGGGAGGATTTTTCTTAACACCGAAATTTCCAGCCGAGGATACAAGTTGCACCACCGCCCAGTCCCCACAGGGGATGGGGGGACAGGAGTGGGGAAGAGGGGAGGGGTAACGGGGGGGGTGGGGGGTGGGGGTTGTGGGCTGTGTCGAGGAAAGATGCAGCAAGCACAGCAGATACTGATGTCGAAAGAAAATGACTGAGCCACGAGGAGAGGGGGCACATTTACTACGACATTTTGGGGTCAGAATTAGTCTCTGTCCTGTATGGTGAATGAAGCGCGTTCGGAGAGTTCAAGGTTCTGCTCAGTTTGGGATGTTTCCAGAATGAAACTGAAGTATTTCGTGTACGAGTGCTCGAGTCAACTCACAAGCTGCCAGCTGAGATATCACATCTACCAGTATAAGCTCGAGCTCGCGTCTGTGTGTTTGTGTGTGTGTGTGTTGTGTGTGTGTGTGTGTGTGTGTGTGTGTGTGTGTGTGTGTGTGTGTGTGTGTGCGTGTGTGTGTGCGTGCGTGCTAGCGTGCGTTCGTGTGTGTGTGCACGTGTATGTGTGCGTGTGTGAGAGGGGGAATGATGGAGGTAGAAAGCGTTGGAGCATGATCTGTTACCTTTGCTTCAAAGCTCTGCGTGTCATCGTAACAGACGTACTGCAGAGAGCTGGGGTTCCAGGCATAGGGAACCTGTCCCTCTGGACTGTAACCCCTCTGCCACTCGCCGCTATTCAGGTTGTCACATATCTGTCAGAGGCCGTGAAACTGAAATTCTCACGTTTATGCACGCACTTGCTAACCCACGCAAACGTAAATTTTGACACACACATACACTCTCACATACACGCTTACATACCTACGTCAGCCATATACACCATCGACGGGACACACACACACACACACACACACACACACACACACACACACACACATTCACAAGTGCGTGCGCGCGCGCACGCACGCACGCACGCACACACACACACACACACACACACACACACACACACACACTCGGGCGCGCGCGCGCACACACGCACGCACGCACGCACGCACGCGCGCATACACACACACACACACACACACACACACACACACACACACCACATACACACGCTCGAATCTTCCGTCCCCCCTCCTACCCCCCCCCCCCCCTCCCCCCCGCACACACACATACAGCGAGAGAGAGAAAAAGAGAGAGACAGACAGACAGGCGAACACAGAGAGAGAGAGAGAGAGAGAGAGAGAGAGAGAGAGAGAGAGAGAGAGAGAGAGAGAGAGAGAGAGAGAGAGAGTTACTCCAGTTACTCCAAACTACCTCAAAGTAAGACAGAACTCCAATAATGCGCGTGAAGGGTCCAGCAGTACCCATATGCGCTGCCATGTGTCGCCCGGCTGGTGCTGAAAGGCGGTGCTCATCACTCCAGTGCGCCCATACGTAGACAGACCCAGGACAAGTTTTTTCCTTCGGCACATCTTGGCTAGTCCACTCGTCTACCAGCTGACTCTGTGGCATGATGCTCAAGTCGTTTGGCATGGTAATGGGGTCACAGATGAATGGGCCACCCCGGCCCCCACCCCACCCTCCAACTGAAGACCATCCATTCATCCAAACCAAACCATTCAACGCCCATCTGGCACCGAGTATGAGAAGATAAGTGACTGCTGGTTTCTTTGTTTTCATTGTCCTGAATGTTGTTTCGTTTTTGCCTGAAGAAGACCTAAGACGTGGAAACGCATCGTGTTTTTTGTCTTGTAGTTTGTTTGTCCTTGTTTTAGGATGACTCACTTAGAATCACTCTTAAAAATTGTTCCAATTTTCTCTACGGTCATCTCACTTTGAAACCAAACAAACCAAACCATCAACAACCTTACCTCATCCACCAATGAATGCTCACCCACACGGTAAAAGCTCGAGGAGCATAATTATTCGGACCAACCAGCCAATGAATCAGCCACCTCCACCCCCAGCATTCATCCCTCCCCCGGCCACCGATCAAACCTAGCTACCCACCCATCTCACCTCTCTGACTCACCATACTGAATCGGCCTGTTCCCGGTGGCCGGGGATGAGGGGGTGGAGGGGGCTGTGATGACCCAGAGTGGTAGACCAGTTGCCCCAAAGGTCATAGGCCATCAACAAGATGTAGTCTACGAACCTGGAATGAGGAAGAAGGAGGAAGATGAAAATGATATCAACAACAAATTTAGTCCACGAACGTGGAAAGAGAAGGAGGAGAGAAATAGGAGGATGAAAATGATAACGACAATGGATGCATAGTAATCCTGATAATGATTCCTGTTATTATCATTTCTCGCGCGCAAAAAAAAAATACTCTTTAATTTACAATGACGCAACAATCATTAGCATTGGTGTTAGCCATTATTTTAGTTATGTATTATAGTTAACTAATTATTAATTGTTCTTATTTTCCTTATTCTGAAACAGCGTTTATGTTGCGTGAGACTCCACGATGTTCAACGGTTTTGTTGTTGTTGTTGTTGTTGTTGTTTGTGACTGTGCATCCCACTCACATGCATTCAAGCCATCAGAGTTTGCACATTTCTGGTTCTTCCCAGAGAATATGATTGTCATGACCTTCTTTTATTATCATCCACGCACCCGTGTCCTATCCCATACATACCTAGTACATTTTTTTTTTAAAAAGGGGAAATCCGAACCAATAAACAAATTGAAACGGAAGCCTTTGTGTACAATGTAGGCGTGAGCACAATGGTACTCTATTAGAAGCATGGAAGGAGTATGGGTGAGCGCGCATTCACATATACAGAAACGAATACCCACAATGTTCCTATTGAAATAAAGTATGGTTGTATGCACACCCAAATCATTAAGAAATCAAGAATCATTAATTAATTGTCTTCTGCTGCAATGGACGGGGTGTCTGCACACAGAAATGCTAAAGAAAGCGACATTGTTGCCTCATAAAAAAAAATGATTAAAAAAGATAACTAGCTTTCATCCGACGCGGAGGTGGTCTGTCTGTCTGTTTGTTTGTTTGTTGTTAGTTTGTTTGTTTATTCGTCGTTTTATTTGTTTGTTTGTCAGTCGCTTGTCTGTTTGTTATTTGTTGTCCGTGTGTTGTTTTGTTTGCTAGTTTGTTGGGTGTTGGCTAGTTAGTTGTTCGTTCGTTTTGTATTTTGAACGTGGATTGAGCTTCAGTATGTTTGACATAAACCGGTCCGTTGATGCTTTGGTTTTCAAACGAACATGGATAACACTGATGTTGACGATAGGACTGCCATGCCATGCCTGGATTCCCTGCGGTCGGCTGGGCTGTGTACAACGTACAGTGAACGGGGGCATGATGCAGTGTGGCCAGGTGACACGTAGGACTAGGGGGACTGCCTTTATCATCGGTGATGGCTGATCAGCTGGAGACCCGCGTGCTTCCGATAATATCTTCCTTGCGGCAAGGGGTGAGAGAGAGAGAGAGAGAGAGAGAGAGAGAGAGAGAGAGAGAGAGAGAGAGGAGGGAGGGGGGAGAAACACACACAGAGGCACAGAGAGAGAGAGAGAGAGAGAGAGAGAGAGAGAGAGAGAGAGAGAGAGAGAGGAGAGAGAGAGAAGAAGAAGACACACACACACACACACACACACACACACACACACACACACGCACACACACACACACACACACACACACACACGCACACATGCGGGCGCACCCCCTCGTCACTTCCCCCCCCCCCCCCCACCCCCCCCACACGCACACACACATACACACGCATATACACACATGATAACATCATTGATATCAATTACCGACACTTTTCTGCAATTAGCAGACAAAATGTATTTCTTCTTATCAATGCCCATGCTTTGTTCTCTACACAGTTGACGCAGATGTTTTCCCTGACCTCGTCAAAGACTACGTTAATGTAACCGAGCCATTGCTTCTTTCTGTAATAACAACAATAACAACATCAACTGCAACAACAATAACAACATCAATAACAACAACACACTTCACAAACATTTCATTTGTCGTGTGTCAAAAGTGAAGTAGGTGAATTGGACAGTAGGCTGCTTGACACTTTGTTGTAGCCAAGTTCACGTATTTTATTTATTTTATATATATTGCGTATTTATATAGCGCCTATCCTCGGTCACAGACCAAGCTCTAAGCGCTTTACAATAAACACACTACCTCACTCACTCAACGGGCTGCCTACCCAGGTAGAGCCGGCCGAAGAGCAGCCTACTGGTCGTTTCCCGTACCATTCAAAATATCATCACTATTTTCATTCATCTCATTTATTCCTCCCAGTTTTTCTCCGGTGGGTTGCCTCTTGACGACTTGACGACTTGACACTGACTGCTCCCAGTGGATTGCCGGTGCCAGGGCTGCGGCGGGCCAGACCGGGCCAGACCGGCTGTGGCTGTGGCTGTGGACGGGGGTGTCGGAATGAGCGGTGTGTGAGTGTAGTCCCACTGAGATGGCACAGAAGATGGGACAGAAAAAAAAAAACAGTTGAGCGAGTCTATCCTACTTTCGGTATCAGAGCTCCTAAGCATATGTGTGTGTGTGTGTGTGTGTGTGGGGGGGGGGGGGGGGGGGGGTACGAGAGCAAAGACGGTGGGAAAAAGGATTTAGTTATTTGCACCCCCACACACCCCACTCACCGTAAGAAAGGCTCGGTGTCGTATCGGGTGGCGACATGGTCGGGGTCACCAGACACGGCAACAGTCACTGTCAGTTTTGTCTTTGCCAGAGCGCACCGAGTCTAGGAGGAAGCGAAGGCCCACGTGCTGACAGACAGAAACCGTAGGTATGTCGACATACAGAGAGTGGGTAACAACATGAGCAGGAAGACAGAAAAAAAAAAAAAACACTCGAAGGTACGGGTGGGACCAAGAGAAGAACTGTCCTCAACTGCCCAACAAACCAGCTGCGAGCAATCCTGCACCACCCTTGGAAGCCTGCGCTGTGTACAAATATGGTGCAGGCGCATACAGGGCGTTCCAATAAGACGTCAAGGGACATAATTTACTCCCTGGCAGAGAGCCATTGAGTAATGGCCACTGGTCGTGACACAAGAGAACCTCCACGGGAGCGTTCCCATGGGTGCACCAGGCCATATTTCATGACTGCAGAGCCCACCCGGCGAAAAACGCCACCGTCAAGCTAGTGTCCATGTACATCCTGCAGCCTCACGTCTTGTTCCGCTGGCAGGTGAAGACAGTACAACTCCAGACACGGCCAAGCTTTAGCCATGAGGTTTTACGTTCTCTTATGTGACAGAAACCGTAGGTATGTAGACATACAGAGGGTGTGTAAGAACATCTGCAGGAAGGGAGATAAGCGATGGGTTGATAGTGTCGTGGGTAAGCACATCGGCTGGAACGTAGACAGACAGGTAGGTACGTATGCAGGAAAGTAAATAGGTAGCTAGATAGTGAATGGTTCAGCATACAGACAGGAGGGCAGGTAGGCATTATTTCAGCATGAAGAAAGGCAGGTAAGTAGATAGGCATTAGGTGGGTATGTAGGCAAGCCGGCAGGTGGGCAGGTTATAAGATAGGCAAATTGGTAGGCAGGTTACATATAACACAGGCATATTGGTAGGCAGGCAGGTGGTAGTGAGGTGGTGAGTTGGTGGTTGGTAAACAGGCAAGGAGGCAGGCAGGTACTTAGGTGGGTAGGCAAGTTGTGAGGGTAGGTAAACAGGCAGGCATGTAGATTGGTAGGTAGGCAGATAGTAAGGTTGTTGGCGGCTTACGTAGTTTTGCTACGTTAGTAGTTAGGTAGCATCTAGGTAGGAAAATAGAAAAAAATGGTAAGTACGCAATAAGTGGTAGGTAGATAGGTAGGTAGGTAGGTAGGCAGGCAGGCAGGCAGGCAGACAGATAGCCAGGTATGTAAGTAGGCAGGTATGTAGGTAGGTAGGGTAATAGGCAGGCAGATAGATATGCAGGATGTGGGTCAACAGACAAGCAGACAGACAGACTGCTAGATAGGTAAGAAGGTAGGAAGAAAGGTAGGTAGGTAGGTAGGAAGTCGGTGGGTAGGTATACTGACATTCAAATAGATCGTGCGTGGGTAGAGGGTAGGTAAGTAGGAATAGAAAACAGGGGTAAAAGAAAAAAAAATATAAAGAGAGGGGGTTAGTTAGCGCAAAGGACACAGACAAACAAAGTACAGGACAAAACTGAAATGCACCAGAAATTTTGTTAAAGATCTTTCTTCTGTAAAATATCAGATCAGATGAAAAATGCTGATCTCTTTCAGACATTCAAATATCACATCAGATGGGACATCTCTGCACAAGGTTTTCATAGAGTCTGTTGTCAAATGTTTGTCTCGGTAGGTAGATTGTAGGTAGGTTAGATAGTGTGGTATGTGGAAAGTTAGGCAATTAACTAGTAGGTTAGTATGTAAATAGGTTGATAGATGGTCTGATAGTACATCGGTAGTCAGTGGGTGGGGAGAGATATATAGACAGACAGGAAGATAGGTAAGTAGGTAATGGGTGGGCAGGCAGATAGGTGGGTAGGCTGACAGCGGATAAACAGGTAGTTAGGCAGCAGATTATCTGTGGATGAGCAGGTAGGATCGTCTATGGACGGGCAGAAAGGGAAGGGTGGTAATGGACATGCAATGAAACAGGCATAAAGGATAATATTCTGGCTATGGGTTGGAAGATTACCCAGGCAGGTAGGTAAGTAGTGGTAAGTAGTAAGTAGGGGTAATAGGTTTGGTAGCAGAACACTATGTAGGCAATCAGATAGGTAAGTAGGGTAATAGGTTGGTAGCAGAACACTATGTAGGCAATCAGATAGGTAAGTAGGGGTAATAGGTTGGTAGCAGAACACTATGTAGGCAATTAGATAGGTATGTAGCAAGGTAGGTATACAGGCGTGTAGACAGATACGTAGATAGATAGGAAGCTAGGTAGATGTTTAGTGGTGAGGAGGTAGAGAGACAGACGAGCAGAGGTGGCAAACAACCAGGTGTGCAAGTGGAAAGGTAAGTACCGGGTGGGATGGAATATAGGCAGGCAGGTGGATAAGTAGGCAGGCGGGTAGGTCGGTAGTGAGAAGGTGGGTGGTTAGGCAGGCAGGTAGATAGATACATCTTATCTATGAATATCTTACAGATAAATAAGAAGGTAAGTACGGTAGGTAAGTGGGCAGGTAGATAGGTAGGTAAGGTCACAGGGTATGTCAGTTGACAGGCATGATAGGCTGGTTTGTGGGTGGGTAGGTAGGTAGATAGATAGACAGGTAAATAAGCGAGTCGAGGGTGGATAGGTAAAAGTAGGTAGGCAGGTAGGCAGGTAGACAGGTTACATAATATTTTTGAACAGGTGGAATGCGAGCGATATTGCGTAATTGGTAGTAGGGAAGGTAGATAGGTAGTTGGAGGGCAGGTAGTAGGTAGCAGGCAGGCAGGCAGGCAGGCAGGCAGGCAGGTAGGTAGGTAGGTAGGTAGGTAGGTAGGTAGGTAGACAGGTAGGTAGGTGGGTAGGTAGGTAGGTAGGCAGGTGGATTGTGGATAAGTAGACATACAGGTTGGTAGGCACTTTGCTACAAAAGCTGATGAGTGGAAGGTAAGGTAAGGTAAGGTAAGGTAAGGTAAGGTAAGGTAAGGTAAGGTAAGGTAAGGTAAGGTAAAGCAAGGTAAGGTAAGGTAAGGTAAGGCAAGGCAAGGTAAGGTAAGGTAAGGTAAGGTAAGGCAAGGTAAGGTAAGGTAAGGTTATGTTATTTATAGCCCAGCCAACCGCAAAGGGCCATATCAGGGCTGTCACTGCGTTGAAGTCATTGAAAATAAAAACCTCTTCACACAACCCTTTGAAATACACCTTCTAAAAACACACACCGGAAATTTAGTAAAACTCTTTCTTCTGTAAAATCTTAGATCTGATGAAAAATGTTGATCTCTTTCAGAAATTCAAAGATCACGTCAGGTGGGACATCTCTGAACAAGGTTTTCATGGAGTCTGCTGTTAAAATGTCTTTGTCTCACAAAGTCCAGGTATGTAGGTAGGCAGGCAGTAGCTGGGTAAGTAGGTAGGTAGGTAGCTAGGTAGATAGTGGGTTGGTTATTATGGTCTTGAATGTAGAAAGTTAGGTAATTCGCCAGTGGGTTAGTGTGTAAATAGCTAGATAGGTGGTCTGGTAGGTGGGTAGCAAGCCGTAGACAGTGGATGGACAGATATATACACAGACGGGAAGATAGGTAGATAGACAATGGGTGGATATGCGAATAGGTGGGTAGTGGGTGGTCAGGGTTGGTAGGTGGCAGATAGTCTGTGGATGAGCAGGTAAGTATGCGGGCAGGATTGGGTACGGACGGGCAGATAAGGAGGGTGGCAATGGGCGTGTAATTTGACAGTTATAAAGCAAAGTATTGGGGTATTCTGGCTGTAATTATACACAGGTATACAGGCAGGCAGGTAATTTGTTAGGTAGGCAGTGGGTAGGTAGGTATTCAGACAAACAGGTAGGTAGGCAGGTAGGTCGAGAGTGAATGAGGAGATAAGCTGGTGGGATGGCAGGTACGTAGGAATGTTCAGTATGTATAGTTCAGTACAGAAATAGATAGACAGACAGGGGTGAGTAAATAGATAGGTAGATAGGTGGGCAGGTAGGTAGCTAGTCGACGGATGGGTAGGTAAATAGGGAGGTAGATAGGCAGCTAGTAGGAAGACATGTTAGATGTCAGTAGCTGCACATATAAATTGCAATCCGTGCGTAAGTAGTTAGGAATGAAGGTAGGTAGACTCGTAAGTGGGTGGGTAAGTTGATATGCAGATAGGTAGGCTGCCTACCTATAATATAAAAAGTAGACAAGTAGGAAGGTAGATAGGATAGTAAATTTAAAACAAAACGGATAGAAGTAAGACAGGAGGACAGAAACAAACTAAAGAAGTAAAGAACGATAGTTGAAAAAAAAAAACTTTTGAAAACAACAGCAACAAGGACTTCGCTGAAACAAAACAAAACAAAAAAAAACAAACAAACAAAAACTTTTGAAAACAACAGCAACATGAACTTCGCAAAAACAATCAAACAAGCAAGCAAATAAATAAAGAAAGAAGAAACAAAGAAAAAAAACTAAAAGTAAATCAAATCAAATGAACCTAAAGAAGATAAAGACATGCACGTTACCCGGACAAACGTCTGAAACAAGGCTTGGGTGTCCTTCGTGGGGAACTCCCAGTCGATGTCCAAGCCGTCAAGCCTGTCAGCCTGAGAAACCTGATGACATTCTCCGCGAACTCGTCCACTCTGTCTGCGCTGCTGGACACTTCCTCGAAGGCCTGGGTCCCGTGCCTCCCGCCTCCCACCGCCAGAAGCACTTTGAGGTTGGGGTTCCAAACTTTGAGGCTGATGATCTGGCTATACAGTTCTGTTGAGATGGAAACATGTTTCGGTTTTGTTTTTGCCTCTCTTGTTGTTGTTGGTGTTGTTTGTGTGGTGTTGTTGTTGTTGGTGTTGTTGTTGCTGCTGCCGCTGCTACTGCTGTTGTTGTTGTCATCGTCGTCGTCGTCGTCGTTATTGTTGTTGTTGCTGCTGCTGTTGTTATTGTTTTTGTTGTTGTTGTTGTTCTTTATGACATGGGTTTCTTTCTTCCAAAACCGGAGAGTTGTGGCGCATTTTACTTGTTAGGTTATTTCCCCTTCAAGTTTATCTGCCAATGATTCATGGAACTATACAGATGAATCCGAATGATCCGTTTCGTTAACAGTGACCATGTTTCACCTCTCTATTCCCACCCTAAATCATCTTCTCCAGTCCTCCGACACCCTGTTTTCTTCCCCCCCCACCCCTTTTTTCCCCCCCCCCCCCCCCCCCCCCCCACACCACACACACACACCCTCGTCCCTTTCATGTACAATGTGATTTTTTTTCTGCTGAAAATTGCATGA